>CABFWO010000072.1:452978-487694 GCA_902155825.1 Timema genevievae
GGGGAGGGGGGGGGGTGAAACAAGGGCTTTTCTCATGGTCAAACCACACCACACCACATCACCCCTCACCAAAGCGTTGAATAAATTTCACACTTTTTGACTTCTATCTTGTCATACATTGTTGCCATATGTAGCTTTTTGCGCCATTATTCGAATTTTGTCGAGTACTTCCTAAAGATCCTGAAACGTACCCCTTGGGGGTATGCATACCCCATGTTGGAAACCGCTTGTCTACCGCTTTACTCTCAAAATATACTGGTCTGCCAATGACGAGAATATTGAGGCTCGAATCTTAGTTGGGTGTGCTGAGGGAGGTTTTTCATTCTCTTTCCACGCAAATATGGGTACTTTCTCTAAATGCCAACTTACTTATTTCTAACATATTAACATAACTATTAAATATTCATATAACCTGAATGTAAAGTGAAACAAAGTGATCAAAAAGTTTTTATATAGCTTTGTCTTTGTTAAAGATGTATTTTTTTTTACAGCAAAGTTGAAGAATATTCCAAATTAAATCAACGTTTGAAAGCTTTACACACCTATAGGTGCCTACCAAAGTAAATTATAAATAAACATATGTATACTTCATTTTAAAACATTTTATATTATGACAGTGATGTAGCCAGGATTTCATTTTTGGGGGGGAAAAGGGGTCTAAAGGAAAGTTCCTCCTTCTCCCATCTATCAGTCTGATCGTACCCCCAAGTCAACAAATTCCCTATTCTAGGAAACCCACTCGCCGCCAGTGCAAGATTCCCCTCTTTTTCAACTATGCGTCAATAACTCTTAACTTTGAAATTCTTGGCATATGGGGTGATTTAATAAAGCTCGTTAAGTTAGACTTGAAATAAGTACAAACTCGAAAAAATTAACTTATAGGCTTCAAACTATCCAAATGTTTCTTTGTAAAATTTTAACTGTCCAATGTTTTTAATTAACTAATTTATCTTTTTTTTTTTTTTAGCACTACAGTTTACTACCTGTTCGTATGTACTAGCTACGCTAATGATTTAAGGTTGGGGAAGGTTGAATAATTTATACCTACATTTGCCTGGAGAGAGAGTGGGAAACCATTTAGGAAAACCACCCTCAATAAACCCAATCGAGATTGAGCCACGATCTCCCTGTCATCGCCAGTCTAGTCTTGAGACCGTGAGGCCATTGAAGCGGTTTAACCGATGTCAAATCAGCCAGATCCTACTGTATCATAAACAATACTATTATGTATTATTTGAAAGAAGGTACTGTAAATGTGGATGGAAACATATCAAAGGTAACAAAACAATATGGCTTTTACAATGAAAAGAAGAACAAAGTCCACACTCTACATCGATGTCACTGTACAAAGAAGTAATAGCTGCATCCTAAAGAAAATTGATCGTTATCACCCAATCTGCCGACCTAGGTTTCATTCCATCATAACTCATCAAGAAGGAGAGTTACCCGCCTCGGTGGCGTAGTTGGATAACGCGCTAGTCGTGTTGAGCTCAACTGCCGAGGACGGGGAGATCGAGGTTCGAATCTCGGTCGGGTGAACTTGAGGTTTTCCCTAAATGGTTTTCCACTCTCCCTCCACGCAAATGCGGGTTCTCCTCCTCTAAACTCAACCTTCCCGATTCCTAATCCATTAACGTAATTAGTACTTAAGCGTATAACCCGAACGAGTAGTAAGATGTGGTGCTAAATAATAAAAAAAAGGAGAGTTAGATGCCTAAAAGAGGAAACTAAAAAAAAGCACAAAAGGGGAAAAAAAGAAAATTGATAAATAATGATAAAGACATGTAAAAGGAATGAATAACATAAAGGACCAGCACAGGAAATTGTAAGTACTAGACATTTTTAATAAATAAATATAATAAAATTGTACAATTATAAATAATTTTATTTGACGTATCAAAAGTAGAAATACAGTAAAAAAATTATTATAAAACAATACAGATGTCATTCATATATGAAATATAAAATATAGTAATACAGCAGAAATCATAAAATCATACATAAAGAATTCCATTTGTAAGATACCATTATAGGATGTCAAATATAGAAACATTGATCATTTAGCCACTGAGCCTCTTTATTGTCTGTTATAGAAAAACTATATTTTGTTTAAAATTATTAGTACATTCAAACAAATAGTGACATTGTAAAGTTGCAATATTTTCATCTTACATTTGATCTCATCGTAAAATAATTAGTATACACCAAAATATCGCGCAATCTGTTTTTGTTTACTTTTAATTAGCACATTAAAATGAATATAAATTATTTTTAAATTCATTGTAACATTTTCAACATTATTTTACACATGTGAAATAAAACAAAACAGGATATTTTCGTCAAATTGACCAATTGTAATTTTTCTATGCAAATAATGGCCAACTGAGTCAATTTAAATGAGAATATCGCTTATTAAGTAAGAGACATCATCATTCTTTGTCTTTTTTTTTTTTTGCCAGAAAAAAGTATCGGTTATACCATTGAAATTATTTCAAAATATTTATTTCTATTTTATCATTCAAAGTTACATTGTATGTAAGAGAGACCAGGAAAGTGGAGGCCACGTGAATAAGTTTGTGAGGAGCATGTTAGTTATCACTAGGAGAAACAAGATTAGGACTGAGGTTATTGGGGAAAGAGAAGGGCTACAGGGACAGTAAAAGTGAGATTGATATGGTATGGGCAAGTAAGGAGGATAGAAAAGCAGAGAGTACAAAAATGAATGATGGAGATGAAGTATGTAGGTAAAAGAACGCAAGAGAGACCAAGAAACAGATGGGAGGCGCAGATAACAATAAGTGTGCAAGTGAGAGGAGAATAATGGAAGTGCTTAAAAGAGGAAGAAGAGTGGAAGGCTAAAGAAAGATGAGGAAGATGGAAGCATTATCTAAACTGACTCGGCTAGTAACAGTTGATGATGATGATGATGACCTAGGTCAGTAAAATATTGGTCTCCTACACAACTAATACCACCTCAAATCCAAAGGTATTCAAGAGATTCAAAATTCTAGCAAAAAAAATTATCTCGATTCAAGCATAATCCCCAGGTTTCCTGGTTTTCCCGATCAGTGGCCACCCTGCTTTTATGTGTTTCCTGTTGGCATAATCTTTCTCCAGTACCTTATTTTATATAAAAGAAAACATACCTCAGAAAGTGAAAAGAGGTATTCCTTAAATAAATAGACTGATTAATACATAATTTTTTAAAAATTAAGGGATTTTTGAATTGTACATAAATAGTTGTATATTACATACATGGCAAGAACAATAGTGATACAATTCCTATTCTAAATTGAGAACATACTAATATCAGAAACAATCACATTAAATTTCACTTCCCAGTAATATTATGCAATAAACATAAAATATTAACAATACATATAAAAAAATATTACAAAATACATTGATACAATATTACATTCAGAGTGAAAATGTTAAGCTCTAACCGTTGATTTAAACTTGATTACAAAATTAGTAAGTGGTTAAATCTGACCACTCGTCACAGTGCAGCTTTTATCCAGATTCTCTGGAGCAACAAAGTTTGGAGGTTCCACTGGTGTAAGCTTCACCGCAGAAGATATCATTTCTGAGCTAATATTTGTTGAAGATTTCGAAGTACTAGGAATGGGATTAGCATTACTATTACTTAGAGGTTTGAGGACACTGATATTGTCAAACTTAAAACCGACTGGTGGTATAAACATACTACCCATGGTCAACCCAGTAGTCCCCAAGATCCCCCTCGCCGGGTCAGCGGTGAGACCCATCAGAGACGACGGAGAGGGGAACTTGCCGGTGGCAAACAAAGCACTCGCGATGTCCGATCCTATCACCAATCCACCCGTGGCGGTGATTGTACTCGTCGTCGCGATGTTGATATTGTTACTGCTATTATTGCCGACACTAATGCTGTTGTTGTTACTTGTATTGTTTGCGGTGGTCTTAATCATTGGGACATTTGGAACGAGAAGACTGACTCTGTCCAGAGATGGTGTGGTGTTCACCGTTGAAGGTATCTCTGTGGGGTTGAATGGGCGATTCTCTGACCCTCCTCCTCCACCCGGGCATACCAGCTCTTGAATGAAGCTCCATAAAATCCCATCACTTTGATCACGAGGGAATTTTGATGTTAATGTTGTCTGAAAATTACAATAATAGTGTAGAGATGTATATATTTTTTTAAATATGGCAAAGGATTATAATTTTTGCAACTTTCATGATAAATTGTTCTTCCATACAAAAATTAATATTACTAGTGAAAAGAAAACCAATAGAGCATTTTGAATTTAAAAAATGCAAATAAACAGTGATCGTACTAAATCCAGACATTAAAGCTTTTGGGGACTATGTATGGTTAAATTATATTACAAAATCAGGGTCTGTATTTGATGCCGAAATAAACCAAATTTATTTGTGTTTCAATGTGTGTGAGACTTGTTCTACTGCAGAAGACAAAGGGAAGCTGTCTTCATTGTGCATAGTATTCTATCCACATATGTTTATTTTCCTCAGGTAGGATTTATACACTCAATTTTCACTCATTAGTTTATTTTTCCATATTTTGAACAAGTTTTATAGTAATACCATAGCATAGAGCAGCAGTTCCCAACGTGGGGTACACCTACCCCTAGGGGTGCGTGCCAGGACATTTAGGAATTAAAAAAAAAAAATATTTGAATAATGACAAAAAGATACATATGCCAGCAGTGTAAGACAAAAGATCAGTCAAAAGCTATGAAATTAACTCAACAATATGGCGAAAGGCAGTGTTGGTTTTCTTCTATATTTGACCTTGAGAAAACTATTTAAATTTTAAATATAAAATAGTTTTTATAGTTATTAATAAAGTATTAAATAAATTAAATGTGTCAGTTTTTATTGTAACTTTTGTTTTTAGAATATAGAAATATATGCACTATGTAGTCAGCTTATTATCACATTGTTTTTAAATCCCATTATTAGACAATTTATTTTCAGTTACAACAAATATATCATAAATTAGGGATCTGTAAACTTGGGTTTTTTCACTCGAGTCGAGTAATTCTAAAAGCTCCCAAGTTCTAGTATTGTATATTTATAATTTTAAAATTCTAAAAAGTATATTAAAACACATGTTCTTAAAATATGAATGACACTCATTTTTATAAAATAGTAAATACTCTTGAAAAAAAAAAGTTAAATAATGGAAATATCGGTTTTTAAATTAGAAATAACACTTATAAAACACAATTTAAAAATAAGAACACCACTCAAATAAAAATCTAATAAAAAAATAATTAAAATTGTTTCAACACTCATGTCTATCAGGACATTAAAATTACACTAACAATCATAGAAAAAGTCAATAAAATGAATAATTGCATGATGGCTTGGAAATGTATAACAAGACAGTGTAGAACACTACAACAATGTAAAGTAAGTGAAGTGAAGGAAGCCAACCTGAAAGGATAGTTAGGTTAGGCCTAGATAGGAACAAACAAACTTCTCTCTTCATTTCTTCTTAAACTTTTACACTTTCCACTTCTTCAAAACTTCCAAAGTTGCACATCAGTTTGAATTTTCGGGAATATTACTTTTTTATTAATGTCTCTACATATGAAAAATAAATATTTGTTAAAATATAAAGCAATGTGCAACTGTGGAAGTTTGAATAAGTGGGAAGTGTAAAAGTGTAGAAAGAAAATAGAGAAGTGTGTTTGTTTAGATCTAGGCCTAACCTAACTATCCTTTCATGTTGGCTTGTTTCTCTATCACTTCCTTTACATTATTACACAGCGTTTCTACAATCTCTTGATAAAAAGTTAATAAAATCACCGTATTAATAAGCTAATATTTCTGCAAAATATGCTTCAGTAACTTAAGTTATCATATAAGAAAATGTAAGAATCATAAACAATTAGAAATTTGAAGGGTTTCATATTTTGTTTATTATTCCTTAGTGTAATCGTGTATGATCACGTCTTTTGTTACATTTCCATTTCTCTATGCGCAGGGGCTCTGGTTAAACATTATTTTATTGAGAAATTTACTCCAATTCAATTTTTAATGCTTATAAAAGTTGATGCAGATACTTTAAAATTAAAAATAATTTGACTAAAATAATATTTCTAGCAAACAATATGAAATAGTAAATGCTTTTTTAATTCAAATGTGGTAAGTTTGGTAAAATATGTATTGCAATAAATAAGATCAACATTGATTTCAAACAGGTTAACCAACTTAATTCTCTAACTAAATAGTAACTAAACTAGCGCTAGTTTTGTAGCTAAACATATTATTTAATATGAGTTTTAAATATCTTAAGTTTGAAAACATTTAATATAATAATATATTCTTGACATTACATTTTTAATTTAACATAAATTATTATTTTGAAAGGGGACCAGGTTAAAATAGTAAAAAGAATCATTCAATTAATTAGTAATCTTCTTAGCTATTTTTATTTTCATTGCTTTGTAATGGTAATACAAGTAAACAACTTCAAGTATAATTCAAAATGGACAACAATATTGGATAAATTAACTGGTCGAAAGTGGTATTAAGGTTCTATTATGTTATTAATGTGAAAATTGAAATTAATTTTTAACAATTTGTTATGTAACCAAATAATTTATAAGTGGAAATGCTGGTATTATCTCAATTAAATAGACTATGCTTACTATTGTGTTCTAAAAATTGATTATTATGTACATCAAGTGAAAGCTCGAAAAAGACGAGCCTACAAAACTTTCGATCTCAATCTCATGTGATGAGCTCGGCTCGAAGCTCGGAATACAAATACTTGCAGAGCCCTATCATAAATGGTAACTACAGTAGCTCCACGACTTATTTGGTGCTGACTGACAGCTCACAGCTGACTTCTGACACTCAATATTTAGGTATATACCTAAATTTTGACTGTCAGAAGTTACAGCTGTTAAACACATGTTTTTGAAGATCACATGGTTCAGCGTAGGGATACATAATTTGGTCTGGTAACTTTTCAAAGCTGTCAGCTTTCAGCTGTGAACTGTCAGTCAGCACCAAAGAAGTCATGGAGCTACTGTACTAATATAGTAGTTAACATTTTACTAAAAAATTAAGGGCACAATTTATGGAAATGGGCTGCCAAGGTGTACACAAGCAAAAAAGAAGGTTGGGAACCGCTGGCATAGAGGGAACCATGAATGAGTTGTACATCCCCCCCCCCAAAGGCTTAACAATTAATGAGTTTAGGTTGACTTACCTTCAATTTGTCTAAGTAAGTGACATTCCCTTTGTATTTATCATTGAATTTAATGAAGTCTCTTTCATTTTTGTAGAAATCCACACATCGTTTCTAGGAATAGGAAAATAAAGCTTATTAATTAACATTATATAAGGCTGACAATTACTAATTTGATGGTGTATTATAATTTAAATGTTTTTTCTGGGAAGATATTTGAACTCTAGACATTTGACTTAAACATGTTTAAAAATACAATACATTGCAAATATATAAAAATACAAGATTGTACAAACTTGTTCCTCTGCGAGATAAAGCTGAATATTTGATCAAACCCTTTTAGCAATAGTTAGAATTATTACCTCGCCTAAAGAGAGTGGAGTGAGTATATACAAACTGTGTGGTTTGGCTAATAACCTGTATATTTCATAAATACATTATAAAGTTCATTTGTGACAGACTACAGACAGACTAAGACAGGCACAACATCCCATCCCCGGCCGTCAATTTATCAATGTGAAAGGGTAAACCCACATTTCATCATTGATGCTTAATAAACTATGTGAAGATGTTTTACGAAGAGGTGGGTTGAATCCTATATTTCTCTAGTTCTTATCTTGAATATTGATTCATTTTTTCCAAATCCTGAATCCAGATTTGAGTACTCAAATCTTAAAAACTGTACAATTTAAGTTAAAGTGAAAATATTTCAAAATGAATTTTAAAAACTTTGTTTAGTGCTTGGTATAAATGACAAATTCTATTTTTTTTGTCATGTCTTTTACGCCATAAACAACCAAGAAAACACTATTTTAGTAGCCTAAATTAACTAAATTGATATAATTTTGCACTCTTTTTGTTGTTGTTATTTTGTTACTCTACAAATCACATGAGCCGTACAATTATTTTAACCAATTGTTTAAAATTGTTATATCAAATCAACGATTTCATAAATGTATTCAAGATACATTTTTTGAGATTTTTAAGAATCTCTCATCTCTGAAATATCATAGGATTCAAGCGTCCCATCTCTAGTTTCAAGAAAGAGAAACAACAAATGTACTGACCATCTCATTGAGGGCATCCTGTGAAAGGAACTGATCCTGCACCACGCTGTAGCTCATCAACATTGGCTTGCCGTACTCATGAGGTTTTGTTTCTGGAGGGGGCATAACCCAGTAGCTGACTATAGAGGACTCCATAGACTGAGTCTCTTTGTTGTACGGAGCTGAGATTTAAAAAAAATACAGCAGGTAAGTACAAAATTATCATTGTCGAACATTTAAAACAAAGTTTTATATTGAAAAAAAGTTTATTATTTTTACATTATTAAATAATACAGCTGGGATTTTAGCCCCAATCTCCTGGTCACTGGTACAACATACTAGACAGTACTGACACCTTAGTCTATGTGCTCAGTGATGTAGGATGATTTATTATAAATTACTTTTTCTTTCGACTTCATTTGTAGCCGACCTAAATATTTTTCCAACCTCTCTTTGCACAAATAAAGGTGTAGCTCCCAGGGCTCCATTATTATTGAAATAAATGTTTAGAATATGTTTCTCCAGTCAAAACATTTATATATTAATTCGTAATAAAAAAATTTACTATAGTAAAATCATTTGACTACAGTAAAATTATAACTAATTAATAAACATTAAAATGTTAAGTACTAACGTGGTAGTACAAGACATCTCATCACCAACACGTGGATCATCAGATTATTTCTTAGTTTAATTGAACTATATATATTTATTTGATTACAATTTATGAATAAGTAAATTTCCTAAATTCCTATGAGAGTAAATATGCATTAATCTATGCATATAATAAATTAAAACTAATAATAATCACAAATGAAAATACACCCAATTCTAAATTGTCTCTTTTTTGTTTGTATGCCATCAAAGTTTTGATAGTTGAGAATCGTGATATTAAGATTGATCCTTGATTAAGAATCGTGATATTAAGATTGATCCTTGATTAAGAATCGTGATATTAAGATTGATCCTTGATTATGTATATACGAGTAAGAACCGAGTTTGACACTATTATAAGTTTTTTTAAGTCTGAGTCGGTACCTTTCTACTGACTCCAACTCCGACTCCACCGAAAATTGCTTCAGACTCAAACTCCAACTCTGACTCCATAGCCCTGGACTAGTTCCTCTAAATTATACTTGTATCATCCCTATTATATTAGTGTAAATGTGCAGATAGCAAAGGTGTGGGAAAATGTTATGTACATAAAATTTAAAAAATAATCATTTATAGTCATCTGGAGATTGGATAGAGAACCAAACTGTGTGGTGGAGAAAAAGAAGGGGGTTTTAGGGTAGTAATCCTATATCAGGTTAAGTGTCAGCTCCTGGTGCCTTGTATCAAAATCAATCATGGTAGTATGTACTTAAGAGAGTTGGTAGTGGGATTTTTTTTTATCGCCTTGTCTTACCACCTGTACAGGTTAGGGGAGAGTGGGCAAATGGCGGTCACCTAAGCAAAAACTTAAATTACTGAAAAAGTATTTATTGTAATTAAACCTAATAAGCACGATCTTATAGCTTAGTGATTCTACTTTGAAGATTACATAGTACAAAATAGAATGTCTATAAGGTTTTGTCTATCAAACAAAAAAACTATAAATAGGGGTTTGACCACCATTTGCTAACCCATCGGGTAATCACGGTCACTATTGCTCCCATGGTTTTACAATAGTAAAATATGTATTTTTATTCTATTTGCTAAAAAATGTGTAAAATAATTTGAAACATAGTAATCCAACAGCAAACATAAATGTGCATATAAATTAGTAAAAATAATGATGAAATTAAAATAAATATGATAAACAATAGGCTACATGATAACATAAATATAAAAACAATCAGTTTTATCAAAAGTGAAAAGTAAAAAAAGGTTTTAAGAGTAAATATTTTCCAGAATGTCTTTGTTTTGATAACATACAGAAAGTTATATAAAATACAGTAGTCAAAAAATCTATTTCAACTTATTTAGTCAACATTTGTTTACATTGAGTGGCGATTTTTCCTTATGAACACGTCACACATGTATCCCTCTGGTGTGTCCCACCCGCTACATTCTTCGTGAACCCATACTCCACAAGAAGTGCACCGATACCATGGCTCTCCATCTTGTCCGAACTAGTCACAGATAAAACATTTGTCAGTCTCCATGTCACACTCATTTATATCATTATCGTCACACAAATTATCCTCACTAAAATAACTGTCTTCCGTCGATGTACTATCGATGTCCCGAAGGTTTCTCCGACATTTTTTTTAAAATTTGCATTGCATTTTTTGTTTGAATCTTTATCTTTCCTTTCACCTGTTTGGATTTTAATGCAAAACTTTTTCATTTTTTTTCGACAGCATTGACTTCATGGGTGTGCTTGTAAGAAGTTGGGAATGTTGTTTCCTTTTTTTTGCCTTTGATTGGGTTGTCTTGATTTGTTCTTGGTACGGGAGAAATGTCTTCTATTGTCGTCTGTGGTTTAGTTTTGTTTGAAACTGGTGTGATGATTTTCAAGTTTGAGGTAGAAGTACTATAAATAGAAGTGCCTTCTGAGGTGGCTTGTAACTCTGAAGAAGAGGTATGATTATTGAAAACTTCTATTTTCATCCTACCTTGCAATGTGCTGAATGAAATATTTAACTGTTTTGCAACCGAGCGCATTGTGTTTTCTTCATTGACTAGCTTTACTGCAGCCTCTAAATCAACTTTTGTCCAGGTGGCCTTCTTTGTTTGGCGTTTTATATTCTAAGCCATTATATTACATATTACATTATATTTAATATAAGCCTACAATGCATAATTAAAAAAGTATTTCTTAAACATTTAAATATTTGAGGGGAAATGGCGGTCAAGCTGACTGCCATTGCCCCAAACGTATCTCATGAAATAAAAAAATCGTCACATGAAAACGAGAAACATTAAAAACAATTCTAAATTTGGAATCTATTCTCAAATACAAAAGCATGCAAATAAATTAAAAGAAAAATAGTTAAACGTGGTTTTCTGGTACTTAAATGAGAATATTTTTTATACAATATTTAGATCAAAACAGCGGAAAACCAAAAACATAAATTTTTCGTCACTAAAAGTTTGACCACAATGGTGAATCCTGTTGCGTTGGTTCGGTAGAAGATGGAGTAGAACGCAACACAGGCTAGACCACTTCAAAACAACAGTGGGGCTATGCAATAGGCCTGACCGCCATTCCCCACTGACTGCCATTCCCCCTCTCTCCCCTATATGTATGTATATGAAAATTATTCTAGTGGGGTAGGGATTTGGAAGCATTTTAGAGGTAATTTACCCTCATTTGGGTGGAAGGAGAGTGGGAAACAAATTATGATAAACCACCCTCAGTAGAACTGACTGAGATTTAAACCACAACCTCCCCGTCATCAGCAGGCCAGTCTAACACGAGAATGATGCCAATGTGTGCTCTGCGAAGCATTTCCAAATGCTCCACGAAGAGATCGGAAAGAAAAAAAACATTAAAATAAATGTGACAAGATCCCAAAAGTGAATTTGTTCGGCCATGACCTGTGTATAGGTAAGTATTGGGTATACATTATTTAGCTCCTGTAGCGTATTGTGAAGCAGTGTAGGTAACAAGTATTATCAGGCCGAAATGCATATCATGCGTCACCTTGGTCAGCAACTTGCCAGCTCGAAGCTTCTTGGAACCATGCAAAACATCGAACGTTGGCGAAGCACACAGACTGCACGCGGTGAAACCAGACAGAGAGACTCGACGGTGCCAGCTAACCCTGTCTTTGTGAGAGCTTCGCTGCATTTTCAGATACAATTGTTAGCTGTATATTAAAAACTCACGTATCTTCGCACCTTCAGTCAGTTGCAGTTCAGTTGGTATTCAGTCAAAAGTTCAAACAAATCAAGTCCCAGTGCAGTGTTGTTTAGTTATGCTTGTGGTGTGTGCTTTTCAATTTAAGTCTTTTTTATCCATTACATCGATACAGTATAACTTTTCAGCTCTTCACTCTTGAGACCAAAACATCTGACTGTTGCATGTTTTTTGGAGCACCTATGTAGGGATCCAGAAAATATCATGGATTTCCTTTCAATGGCTGGCTGAAGCGAAGATCCTTAGAAGATTCTCTCAAAAAACATCCTCCATAATACCTCCAATGGCCAGCTATAAAGTGTAAGCATCTAAAATAAAATCAAGTTTTAGGTGGAATCAATGAAAAATCAAAATATCGACAGCTTCCCAGTGGTAAAAGAATTTAGAAAAAGCTATATTCTGACATACCTGGAGATGTTTTAAACGAATTTCACATTCACATGCTAAGTTTGCTTGATAGTTTCCACTTTTATTTTCCGGAAGAACTCAATGGAAAAAAACAACTTTTGGGGTGTAAACTCATATTCTGCTCTATCGGAAAATCCACCCTGTCTGACATTGCAACAGTATGAGTGCATGATTGATTTGACATCAGATTCTGTGATAAAAGAGAATTTTGCAGCTAAGAAGTCACTATCAGAATTTTAGTGACAGTTAAGAGACAGATTTGAAGTTTTGTCAGATTAAGCTAAAATCATCCTTCTGCCCTTTGCCACAACTTACTTGTATGAATCAGGATTTTCTGCCTATGTGTTTACTAAAACAAAATACAGGTCTTAGCTCAATAGAGAGCCAGATATTTCGTTGCAGCTGTCATAAATTTAACCAGATATAGCCCCATTTTGCAAATCAAAACAGTCCCATCACTGTCATTAGAATCCAAGTTCATAGTCAATAATTTATCAATGTCAAGGGACTTTTTTTTGCAACTGTGGAAATGGTTTTAAATGCCATATTTATGTGGGTAACATATTGTGAATTTGCAATATCTGCTTTGAATTCGTTATCAAATGTGATGCCTTATGTTTTTTTATTGTTGTTTTTCATCTATAAAGTTTAATAACATTTTGAATGAAATAAAACCTGATGTTTAACATGCCCAAATGCTTAAAAATTTGTTTCCATCGTGAATACTTCTGTCAATCGGTTTAATACCTATGTAGGTGCTAGGTGAAAATATGCCAAAGACATGTATGTGCAAAATTAATGTTTTGAGAAAACTATATTTAAAGTCCCAATTTTCAATGTGTTTCAATGGAAAAAATGCTTGGCTTCAAATTTAAGCTATTTAGAACTTTAAAAAATAATTAATGCTTTTGCTATACGATAAAATATTGACGAATAACTTTAAAAATGCAGTTAAGTAAATACAGTAAAAAATGCCTTTGGCATCAGGGCAGCAATAGTGCTCCATGACACATCTTTATCCTGATAAGTGCTCTGCCATTCTAAAAGTTTGGGAACCACTGCCCTAGACCATTAGGCCACTGAAGCGGGTTTGGGTGTTATTGTATTCTTGATAAATGAATTTATTAAATGTTTTCAAAGAGCGTACAATAACACCCAAATTTTGTTGATCAGTATTAAAAACAATTATTTTAGATTAGTGTGTTACTTACAGCATATAACCCCAACACAGGGGGTGTAGCTAGCATCGCTGTTCCCCTTCATGCGAATCTCATAGTCAAGCTGAGCATCTATATCCCTGAGAGTGGGTGTGGCATTAGTGGTGGGGTGAGAGTGATACCATCCCACTAGAGTGAGGTGACGCTGATCTATGGCTCGGTAGATGTCTGCTTCCACAAGGGGGGCCAGCTCTCGGTCGGCCAGACGAGAACGGCAAGGGAACGCGTGCGTGATGGCGAGATCTAGGAGAAAAATAAAGAGCTGTTAATAGTGTGGTGTATATATTTAATATTTAGCACCGCGTCTTACTACCCATTTGGATTATACGCTTAAGTACTAATTACGCTAATGGATTAGGAATTGGGAGGGTTGAATTTATAGGAAGTGAACCCGCATTTGCGTGGAGGGAGAGTGGAAAACCATTTAGGAAAAACCACCCCCAGTTCACCCGACCGAGATTCGAACCTTGATCTCCCCGTCCTCGGCGGTCGAGCTCAACACGACTAGCGCGTTAGTCAACTACGCCACCGAGGCGGGTAATAGTGTGGTGTAAGAGGTACAATCACTCCACTAGCATGAGATAATAATATTAGAGCTGGGTAGATATCTGCTTCCACTAGTAAAATCAGCCCTCAATCAGTAAATGAAGAGAAGCAAAGAAACAGGTGTGAGATAGTAAAATTTGGGGAGGTTGAGCAAGGGTTCATTCAATATGGGAAAATTTGCTGATTTATTTTATAAAATTGAATTTTGTTTAGAAATTTGTTTGAGTACCATAAAAGGGCATGAATTAAAAGGTTTTAGAAAATTAATTGTTTTTCATCCACATTTACAAACAATATTTATAAATGTAGGTATTTGTTTTTTGAAAAAAATAAATGCTAAAACCCCCAAATAACTAGCCTTCCCTTCCATCTAAAGATGAGTGGTAATGATGTGTGTATTTTTTAACATTTTATTGTTTTCTGGTTTGCTAAGCATTCGGTATTGGTGAGTTTGAAATAATCTTGTTTATATAGCATACTAAAAGGAGATTCAACACATCTAACAGGTACATATGTTTGTGAAACGTTTTCTTTCAAGTTGGTTTGTTTGAATCAATTTGAAATTATATGAATTAAAAAAAAATAGCCTTAAATAATAAGTAGTAAAATTATTTCCTCTGTTCAAATTTACTATAAAATGTGCAGGAAACGGTATGTACCATTTATGATGCTCTACCACAACTTGCGTAAATAGTTTAAAGATCTGGGACTCACTATCCATTATGAAAAAGCAGATAATAAATTTCTAATAATATTTTTTTTAAATGAAACTAAGTCTACAAATTAATATATAATTTCTTCATTTATTCATAAGCTCTTCCCACTTCTATTTTCTGATCACGTTGGAAATGTGAAGAGTGTATGAAGAAATAGAAACATATTTGTTTTCTATCAAGGCCTAATCTAACTATCCTTTCAGGTTGACTTCCTACATTACATTACATTACTTTGGTGTGTTTACGCATTGTTTTCATACATTTCTAAGTCTCTTCATTTTAAAACGAAACTATGTAACTCACTATGTGCATTGACATCCCAATGTCCCGCCAAATAACCAACCACCTCGGAAGTTGTTAGATGGCTATGGAAGTCCATCACTAAGACGGCGTTTGTCGCCATCGACACCAGGAATGGTTGGATCTTGCCCAGAGAAGAGAAGGGTGTACATTCCACCAATGTGTTGAGATCACTGCAAACATGTTTGCAGGTAATTAAATGACATGTAACTAATAGAAATAAGAGTAAAGAATTCAAATCTACAAAATATCTCAAACTGCATTAAATAGATCTTTATTTCTTTCAGATAAGTTGTAGTTAAAGAGTGATAAGTTTATGCCCATTGGCTGATTCCCAATTTGAAATTAATTAAGTCAATGTAATGCTTTTTTCAAGCACCACGTCTTATTACCCGTCCGGGTCATACATACACTTATGTACTAATTACTCTAATTTTTTAGGGATGAGGAAGGTTATATCAATAGGAAGTGTACTTGAAATTGCATGGAAAGGGGAGAGCCATTTTGTAAAAACCACTCTCAGTACACCTGACCGAGATTTGAAACTCAATCTCCCATTCATCGGCGGTCTAGTCTATTGCGAGAGTAACCTGTTAGACCATACGGCCACCAACATATGGGATGCTGGTTGCATTTAGGCGCTTAAGGATATTTCAAGTTTGGGGGGCTAAAAAGATTTTGTGGTGCCCTGAAAAATAAAGTTGGCACCCATCGTAGATTAAAGTACACTGATGAAACCAGGGCTGTGGAGTCTGAGTTGGAGTCGTGGAGTGTGAGTCGTAAGCAATTTTGGGTGGAGTCGGAGTCAGTAGAAAGGTACTGACACCGATGTAAAAATAAAAACTTATAAATTATAATGAAAATATATTTTTTATGTTCTATGGACTTAAGTAGTATAATGATTCATGTGGTGGTGATGAAATGTCCTGTGTTACTAATTTAGCATTTAGTATTTTAAAATTGTAATATAATATATTAATTAGTAATACATTTACTATAGTAAAATTATTTTACTACAGTAAGTTATTTATAACCCACAAATTAATATATACATTTGCCATTGATGGAGGAGTCAGAGTTGGACAGTAGAAAAATATAGGAGTCAGAGTTGAAGGTTTAGCCTAGCGACTCCACAGTCCTAACAAAAGAATCAATGGGTGTACCCAATTAAGCATCTGCACCCATTTTTAAGGAAGGCTAAAAGCCTCCAAGGCCCACTTTCCTTGTTCCCCGCTTAAATGAAAAAATACCTTGCTCAACACCTTACAAATGGGTATGTTAATTTAATAAAATGTCACCAAGGCAAGGATTTGCATGTTTATTCTCTGGCTATAGCCACCAATCAATCCCTCCAACAACTGAGCAATCCAAGTTTTGGTCCCAGTCAATATGTCACCTAACTATTTCAACTTCTCAATAGGAATGTATAGAGTCCAATTTTTCAATTCGAATCGAATATACGAAAGATTCTTCAATCCAAATTGAAGTTTGAATATTTCTTGCTAGTGGTTTTATGCTTGAAAAAATGTTAAATATTAGTTATTTATTTAACTTTATAAACTAAAAATTATTTTTTTAAAAATATTTCAGAATTGTTACTAAGATTTTTATTTTGATAAATCAAGTTATTGCCAAAACTTACAATTTAATTATTTCAGATTTTTTCTATACATATATTAATTTGTAGTGTATTTCTCAGCTCAAAATGGCAATTTAACTAACCATAAATTGAGCGAGTTTTATAGCTATCAATATATTTATTGGCAAAGCTTCGTAAATGTCGAAGTTTGGATTTTTTTTCAAAGCGAGGTTGAAGCTGATATTTGTCTCAAAGCCAAGTCAAAGTTTCAAAGCTTTGCACACTCCTACTCCTTATTTAGACGAGTGGTGGGGCCCACAAGAGTGCACTGTATTTCCACAATGACCAACTATTGCGTTATTTTTAATATCCCACAGCAGGGAACCACACTGAAATAGACTTTTTAGACAATTTATGATTTAAAAGAAAAGTGTTTGTTTCAATGTTAATGAAACTGTGGGCTCTTACAGAGAACTTTTTGTTTAATTTAGTGAACTATTGTAGTGATTTGTGGTACCACTCAACTATACGAGTAATTTGGGAGGTTGAGATAGTTTTTTATTATCACCATGTCTTACTACCTGTTCAAGTTATATGCATATATTATAATTATTACTCTAATGGGGTATGGATGAGGAAAAAAGCATTTTAGTGGTAATCTACCCGTATTTGCATGAAATGAGAGTGGTAAACCATTTAGGGAAAGTCACACTCAGTAGACCCAACAGAGATTTGAACCCCGTTCTCCCTGTCATCAGCAGGCCAGTTTAACACAAGACTGCCGCCTTAGACCTTTAAACCACTGAAGCCAAGTTTGAGATAATTTTTTTAATTATTTTTTATTTAGCACCGCATCTTACTTCCTGTTTGGGTTATATGCTTAAGTAATAATTATGCTAATGGGTTAGGAATTGGGAAGGTTAAATTTAGGAAGTGTAATCGCATTTGCTTGGAGGGAGAGTGGAAAACCATTTAGGAGAAACCATCCCCAGTTCACCCGACCGAGATTCAAACTTCGATCTCCCCGTCCTCGGCAGTCTAGCTCAACACGAAACTAGCACATTAGCTAACTATACCACCGAGGCAGGTGTTTGAGATAGTTAAATGACACATTGACTGGGACCAAATCCTGAATATCTTAGTTAATTGAGCAGTTGGTGTATAAAGTCACATGACCAGGGTTAAAATCTCTTCCCACACTTTGTTTGCCCGACACAAATTAGCATTACAGCAGTGGTCACTTACTGGTGAGGTGCTCTGTTTCCAATAACAGCGTGCTTTACGATCACTCGTAGAACTGGGGCTGGAGTAGGTGGGGCTAACTTCTCCTTCTCCATTTCTTCATCTTAAAAACAATAGTACATGACACAATTAAGTCCGAGTCACACAGGTCTAGTTAACTGGCCGCTACTAGCAATGTCCCACGAATTAGTTAATCTAATGGCGAGTACACTATTTACAGGTTGGTTGCTGTGTTAAAATATTGTCTGTGGGTGTAAGGCATGATTATTTGAAAAGCCTGTCTTCGATTTTTACTAACACTAGCGATATTTTGTAGGGTTCACACGGGGATAGTTGAGCACTAGTTGCTGGTGGTGAGTCAGCCACGTGACCTTATGCCATCAACTAGTGTTAGTAAAGTTAAACATGTGTAACTTCACTAGCCGTTAGTAAAACACTCGCCTGCGAGTACTACCAGCCGCTAGTTGAGGGTTCACAAGATGTTAGTTCAGGGTCTGTCCATATGAAGTGGTCCAGAAAATAAATAAATGGTTACTCGACCATTTTTAAAAAATCTAATTTTTTTTTCTAAATTACCCTTACATGTTGGTAGTTCAAAATGACTATTATTTTATTTTTATTGTTTTTGGTTTTCGCATAGTGGCCATATTTGTTTTACAAGACGCTACATTTTTTGCAATTTTAAGGGTTTACAGAAACAAAAATATCTCGGCCTCTGTTTGATCAATCAACATGAGTGAAAAATAATTTTGTTTGGAAAGTAAAGGGCTACAAGTTTGTGTATGTAGCATTTTGACCTAAACTCAATTCTAAAGGGTGAAATTTTTGCCTAAAATTCTAGCTTTTTTTAAAAGAAAATCCAGTTTTCAGGGGGAAATATTTTCACTAAGGGAAAGAGTCAACAAGCTACAATTTTTTATACAGGCAGACATAAACTACTTGTCCTCACACACCAAGTTTAAAACCTGAGAATTGACCCGCTTTTTAAAAAATCAAATTTTTGGAAATTTTGAAAAAATTGCAATTTTCAGAGCTTAATATCTCTGGTGGGGGATGAGTTAAAAATCTGAAACTTTGGTCCATAATAGTAATATATAATAGTATTATACACAAAAAAAATTGAGTTTGAGAATTGACTACAAGCTGAGATATTGAAAAGACAAAATTAGAAGAAAAAACCTGCACACATTAATACGTTTGTGTACAGTATCTCTACTAGATTAAATTTTATTTGTATTAAACATGTTTTTATGTGTAAAATATATTTCAAGCACATAAATCCATAGGTGCTTATTATTCTACCTAAAATAAAAATTAAAAACTATTACCTTATTAACAAACTAAGTTTGGTGTTTGGCAGAGAGCTGAGATATTTCTTCGCACAATTTAGAGCTGATGTTGTGCGTACGACCAGTCACAGTTGAAAGTTCCATTGCCATGATCTTAATTAAAAATTCTCTGCACAGGTACACAGGTTTTGACATCTCTTGAAATCTTAAAAGAAATTCTTGGTCCTGCTGGCTCGTATTAATGAATTTTGAAGTAATTATATCCGATGCTCACTTCCTCAATAACCCCAAGATATCATTACCCTTCATTTACTCACGCAACTATGTCTATTTTTTTGGGAGTAAGAACGAAGAAGCTTTTGATAATTTTATTTCCTCAAAGTATTCAGAAATTGAAGTGTGGTAACATCTTACGGTGGTGTCATTTATAGGAATATATCTGTGGTATGATCGAGTTTTAGGAATTGGCAAGCAGTTTTCAAATCGCTTTTCCAATTCAACTCCATTTTTAGCCACTTCTTCACTTGTAACATAGGTATACTTAATGCCAAGAAGGTTTTTATCACAAAATTGAAACATATCCTCTGGAGTTAATATTTGATTATTGGCTGTCATCTGAAGGCCCCTCTTGGTCACTTCTCTTTTTGTAGTCCCTCCTACCCCATCACAAGCATTTTTCCCATGGCTGGTAGCAAAAAAGTGCCACTCTGCTTGAAGGCCAAAGTCTTTATCGTGGTGACATAGATTGAGAAAGTTCTTCTTATTTTAGTACTGACTAGAAGATCCGTCGCTGAAATATAATATCTTCTTCACTGATGGGGCAGTAGTCTTGATATCACTTATCAAATGCTTTTGGAAAGCATGAACTGTGATGGTATTGTGCGTAAGGTGGTTACTGATGACACAAAAACTTCTGCTCTTCAATTCACTTTGATTACTTTCTTTATGATAGTAAACAAAGGGGTGAACAGTGGCTTGTTTTTTCACCCAATGAAAACTTTGTATTTCGTCTTGGATTACAAAAGAAAAGTTTTCAGAAAAATCAGCTAAAACAATGCATTCTGTATCAGCAGGCTCTTTTTCTTGTCCTTGAGAAAACTTGACTACTTTGGATACATAGTGGTGTTCCTTTAGAGAGCTGAGTTTTTCTGCTAAGGATTCAAAAAATTCTTCTCTTGGTTTTGTGACTGAAATCATCTCGGCTCGGTCAGTTGTGACCCACTGTTTGTAGCTTATGTTGTCAGGGTTTTCTTTTGTCTCTTGTTCTTGGAACAGCCATTCCAGTAGGAAATCTTCACCTGGGCAGTCGGTACATTGGCTTAGCATGCACTCAGAACGGTTTAGGTCACAGACAAGCATCATAAGAAGATCTTTGTAGTCCACATTTAATTTTGCACCATCTATCATTAATTTAATATTTTGGTGGTATAAACACACACAAACAGAGTGTGTCCCTGATGCGCCAGCAATTACACACCATTTAGGCCTAAACTCACAAAATTTTGAGCGTCCAATTTTACATTCTGGGTGGGCCTCCCTAAATTGTACATACAGTTCATTTAGGTTACAAAGTAATAATTGTTTCTGTTTATGTACTTTAACCCCATCAATTCGAACAGATACACAATCTTTTTTACCAGAAAGAATCCTGGTGTTTTCTCCACTGATATAAAAATCTACAACCTTCCTGACTGTGTCTTCATTAATATTTTTAACACAATGTCTCTTTCCTAGGTCTGGTAGTATTCCGTGTGCCTTAGAAAGATCCCTAGTAACTTTTACTAAACGTTCAGAAACTTCGAATTCAGTACTAACTTTTTTTCTTGACCAAGATTCTGGCAATAGACTTAATATTTTTACCTTTTCTTCTTTATCTGCTGTCTTACATTTTTTTTCCAGCTTTTCAATTAGTGCTTCATATTCTTCAGCGAACGATAGCGAGTGAAGATTTTGTGCTAAGGGCTCATCATGAAGTAGGTCTACTCCCTCTTCAAAAGAGGCTTCAAGTTCTCGCTTCAACCTTTGGGATAACTTCCCTAACTTTGCTTGAATTGCCATTGGTCTTTTTTCAGAATTTAGTTTTATGATTTTAGAAACAGGAGATACACCTAAATTTGAACAAGTTGCATTCAAAATGTCCATATGTTCAGATCGAGGCACGAAAACATCTTTTTCACCTTTACTTTCTTCCTTTATTACAAACAGCCTGCTGTAGCAAGTAGCACACAAAGATTTCCCAGGAATAAGATCTGAGTAATTTTTTTATTTTGATAAATATTCCACTTTGATTTCTCTAAGTCTTTTGGTAATCACTTTTTTATGGATTTTAAGTGGGTCAGAACATGAGTTAACATAAAGATGGTGGTACTTAAAAAATAATTTAATCTCGTGGTACTTGCATATATTTGCAACACCAATATTTGTTCTTAAAACAATAAGATTTCGATCCTCTTCACAGAATTCAGTAATCACTTTGATATCATTAGATATTGGTCCATACACACACTTATGACACTCTTCTCCAAAAAATTCACCCACACTACATTCCATTTTTTTAAGATGCAAGATATATTTTAATGATGACTAAAATATTTGGATAAAATCTTGTTGTAGATATTCCACTATGACACAATGAGTTAGAATGAATCAAATAATTAAATAGATACACTACACTTCTATTTCAAAATTAGTAAATTAAAAATTACACTCATTAATATATTAATACATTATAATATCTACTAAAAAAAAATGTATCACACAAAAACAACCTTTATTCCTTTATCTCTGCTCTGATACTCTCACTCAGAACTTCTGAACAATTCTGTCAGCTCTGACTCATGCTCCCCTTTATTCTATTAGTAAAACAAACAACCTCTGACTCATACTCTTAGTTCTGTCTTTGTTCTGTGATATACACATTAGAATTTTCTATATATTGCTTTAATACTTTAGTTTTAATATAGAATAGTTCTGTAATCTTAGACTAGTAGTTTTTTTTTACATGAGCATACAATGAAATAACATATTAATTGATTTAAATACTATACATACACCCATTGAAACATGAGTTTTTCTCCTCATGTTGTTCTTTAAATATCTCGGCTTGTAGTCAATTCTCAAACTTCAAATTTTTTGTATATAATACTATTATATATTACTATTATGGCACAAAGTTTCAGATTTTTATCTCGTCCCCCACCTGAGATATTAAGCTCTGAAAATTGCAATTTTTTCAAATTTCCAAAAATTTGAATTTTTTTTTAAAAAAAGAGGATAATTTCTCAGGTTTGAAACTCGGTATGTGAGGACAAATAGTTTATGTCTGCCTGTATAAAAAATTGTAGCTTGTTGACTCTTTCCCTTAATGAAAATAATTCCCCCTGAAAACCGGAGTTTTTTTTAAAAAAAAGCTAGAACTTATTTAGAAATTTCACCCTTTAGAATTGAGTTTAGGTTAAAATTATCCATAAACAAACTTGTAGCCCTTTACTTTCCAAACAAAATGATTTTCCTTTCATGTCGATTGAACAAACAGAGGCTGAGATATTTGCGTTTCCGTAAACCCTTAAAATTGCAAAAAATGTAGCACCTTGTAAAACAAATATGGTCACTATGTGAAAACCAAAAATAATAAAAATAAAATAATAGTCATTTTGAACTACCAACATGTTAGGGTAATTGAGAAGAAAAAATCAATTTTTTTAAAAATAGTCAAGCAACCAGTGTTGGACCACTTGATATGGAATGACCCTTCATTGATTTATTAATTGTTAGTAAACTAGCTCCATATGACTGAGACTTTAGACTGTATTTATATTAAACAAGATTTCTTATGATAACATATTTAGGAAAAAACACATAAATAAGAGTGGCCTAACTTGAAATATAAATACTCAAGATATAAAAGTATAAACAGAATAAAATAATATATTAGTTTTTGAAATGATTTCCATTTATAAAGATATTGTGATACCCAGAAATAAACTGCAGTGAAAAGTAATGCATTTCTACAGTCAACGATTATAAAACATTGGTCATATGTGAGAGACTCTCTACTCTAAAAACTCAACCTCATGGTAAGCTTTGACTAAGTGTAGCTGTTTATCAGAGTACCAATCCCAGATGCCATTCAGATCCAGAACCAGCACCATCCAAAAGGAAATAGCTGACCTTGCAGAATATTTTACCTCTTCAAATATTTCAAGTTTTAAAAGTCAGGTATACGCTCCAAAGGTACGGCAATATCTCACCACTTATAGCCAACTCCTCATGGCATGCTTTAAGGAGAACGCATTGAACTCAAGGATGCCGCTAAGGCCTAAGTGTTGGTTGGGTGACATCTTTGTTATCTGGTCGCACCTACCTAATTCTCTTAAACAGTTTCTGGACCATTTAAAGTATAGTATACACCCCAAAATCGCATTCACAATGAAACATAAAGAACAAGGGCAGCCTACTGTTTTTAATACATTCTAGTCTTCAAAACAAAACCTCTGACAAACAGTTTACAGAGAACCAACATAGATAGATACCTCAATGCAGTGTCGCACCACTCTCCAACGTAGTCGTATCCATCTCATCAATAGAGTCAAACTTGTATACTGCGATGAATTAAGTCTTAAGGGAGAACTTAATCATGTACACAAAAGCACTACAGGCCCATGGATAGTCATACAAGGACTTTGACAGACTTCTTAGAGGTAAGTCATAGTCATAATCATAATCATAATCATCATAATCAAGTGTTTCCAGCCTGTGGCTGAGTCACTTTAATAAAATGTCTCCATCTTCCTCTCTCCTTTCACCACTCTTCCGCCTTTAATTTCTTCCATTCTTCTCCTCTCACTTTAACACTTTTTGTTATCTGCTCCTCCCATCACTTTCTTAGCCTCCCCTGCGGTATTTTTCCCACATACTTCAATTCTAACTTCTTTTTTTCGGCATCCTCTCTTTTTCCATCCTCATTACATGACCATACCATCTCAGTCTTGTATCCTCTACTATCTCATGTACTCGCTGTACTCCAACTTTTTCCCGGATAATTTCATTTATAATAAATCTTGTTTCTCTTTGTGACAGCTAACACAGAGGTAAGAGAATGGGAGGAAAAACTAGGGGTGGTCGGGCACCCGAAATTTCGGGCAATAAATCACTCATCTAAAAAAATCCTGGAATGTCGTCGGGTGAGTATTTTTTATGCCCGTATTTCGAACGGGCATCTCAAGAACTTGGCAAGTATATAATACCATGTTAGTACTAACCTCTAATTCAAACTTTGAAAAAAAATATAGTGTTTAACTGATAATAGTTAAATTATTTCAATTCAACTAATATTAAACAAAGGTAAGTATTATTTTTTATTAATTCGTAAATTATTATGTTTGCTTTCAAGAAAACTGCGATAACATTTCTCACAGGTTACAAGTTTACAACATAACAGAATTCTTAAGATTAGTGAAAGATTGATCATCACATGCAAATGCAGCAGTTTACAAAACACATGGTTCCTTTGGCCAATTTTACATTAGTGAATCAGAAAGACAGTGTTACCAGGATCAAGGAACACATCCAGGACATCAAGAACATAAGTCAAAAGTCCGCTATTGCAGAGGATTTCCTGAACACCAAACACTACATCCAGTTTGATGATTTCGAGACCAATGCCTACATATATAACTACAAGAACCCACTCACCCACTCAGTATGAACAGGGAGGATAGTCCTGTTACAAGCTTTGCAAGAGTTGGACTTCACTATTCGAGGCTACAGGGGGATTTATAAAAATAGAGCACTTTTTAGGGCAACAAACTAAATTTATTAACTACTACAAATTGTCATCTTTCACCAAACAGTAAGGCTTTACTATTAGTGTTGATTATTGATAAGTCTAGCCAGTGACAGTTTGTACAACCCAATCACAAGCCAGAGAGAGTTCTTCTGAATGGTCTGGTTGTAAAATTACAAGCAAAAAAAAAAAAAAATCAACTGTATAAATATAACTCAAATTATGGCCGAAGCCGCTAGACTTAACATTCATCCCAGATGATCGCTGTTGCAACTACAGTAAAAACATCAGAAGTTACTTCACCGAAATGGCTCAAGCACGCACATAATAGTTTTAATTCAAACACCTGCAAAAGCCTTTCAAACAAATTTAAGCAGGGTTGCAATGAATTCCATTAAGGCAAAGTGATTTGTAAATCATAAGAAAGGAAAAATCAAATATATAGTTGGGTGGTTAATGTTAATGTGATTAAAAAAATAATTCCTGAGCTGTTATGAAACTTGATGTGGCACCCTTTGCTACAGTGGGAAATTTTGTGGCTACAATACTACAATTAGCAAGGTAAATGGATGCTATAATACATTCACGAGCTTAGTTTACTTGGGTGACAGCTCATAGAGTTACTAGAAATAGCCCATAACCACATTAACAGCTGAGATCTGTCACTTTAGATAACTGCAATGAAAACATATGGTAATGTATGGATGTAATAGTTAATCACACTCATTTAGGCCAATACTATATACATATATTTTTTATTTATTTATATGAGGTCAGGCACAAAGCTTATTTATCGTTTTATTCCACTTAAAAATATATTATTCACAGCACCTTCACAAAAGGTCTAACGAACAGTTTTAAAATAGCGACCGACAAATTTAAGCCATGTGAATGAACATGACGGAAACAAGTTTTTTACAATGATGCACCCACGCAGTGGATGAAAATATTTTATTCAGTTAAATATTTGAAATGCGATAAAATAATCATAAAATAATTTATTATATAAAAAAATTGACAGGTATTTTCTCTTTTCCAAGTAAATATGATGCCTGTATTAAGAGGTATTAATGTATTCACTATATTACACATCAATGATAACATTCCAAAACGAAGAATAAGTACTTTCAATTATGTTTAAAATATTGTTTCGAATTGGGTTGGAAGAAATTATAAAAAGTAATAAAATAGCATGAGAAAACTTAAGTTTACGTCATTTTAAATGTAAAATATAACATGTAATTAAAAAACCTAACATTTATAATAAAACAGTGATCTTTTACAAGTGTTGGCAACCCAAAGCCTAAATATATGATTTTTGAACTGTCATCCAGGTAAAAACATGAAAATACTCTAGATAATCTATTTTGAGCACTGTTTTATTCCTCTGGAAGCAAACCTATGACAATTAGTTTTAATTTTGAACATCACATATAGGCCCTACCATCATTTGTATTCAGATCGAGTAAAATTATCAATACTCAACATACTTTTTTTCCAAGTTACAATGATAGTGAATTATTAATATTTTGGCAGCATGTATTGCAGACTACAACATTATCATTTAAACACTAAAACTGTACTTGCCATCTGATGGTTCGTTTTCTTTGTTTTGATCCTGCTTTTTCTTTTTGAACCAAGCGTTTTTGTATGCATCCAGTTTCTTTCCTCTGTATTTGACCTTAGGAAAAAATAGTGGTATGTAGTATGTGTTTATTAATATATACTAATTTTATAAATAGGTGCATTCGAATTGTTATAATAGCAGCCAAATGACTAATGATCAATTGGACACACCCACATTTAACAGTAAGTCAAATTATTATTTAATACATTATTGCTGAAGTTAGATATAAGAACTTCAATTTTATTTCTCTCTCTCACTCAATTCTAGTTTAGAGTATCGGCCACAGACAGGAAATTTTGGGCCTAAAACAATTCCCAGATAGCTATGAGAGACTTTATTTCAACTCTTGATGGTGTTAAAAATTATTGTTTTGATTTGGTGTGAAAACAGGTTGAGTGATATTTATTCAGAGTTCCCTTTAGTGCGGGCCCCGGCCCAAAGGTGCTCGAAACAACATCAATTTTAAAAAAAACCTTCTTTAGTCATAATTCCATTTAGTTAAAAAATGACACCCGGTTAAAGGTAAAGAACCCAGGATCCTTGGCTTAGCATGCCAAAGCAAGGGGTCCCGGGTTTGATTCCTGTGCCCAGGTGTCATTTTTCTACTAATTAAAATATATCAGCAACAGATTTATCTATAACATGAGATTATCCAGACTTCATATCCTTCAACCATGTTTTTTTTTACTTCAGCTATAATTGTTTTTCTCTTTAACAACCCTTCCCCGCACAAAACCATTTCACCCTATTTCATACTATTACCATCTTTTTTTCACAATTTCTTAATGAGCATTTATTTGGCTAAACTAGGTGACTTTGATAAATTCTACTTATTTTTCATTCAAATTTGAATTTTAAAAAAGTTTTGTTTATAATTAAGAAAAAAGGTTTTTAATAAAGTCTATGGTGACTCATTCAATGGCTAATTATGCACCGACTAGAATACATCTGATAATATATCTAATAAATGCAATACATAAGCCAGTCAAGAATTGAGCCAAATGTAACCTTTAGACCTATATATTTGCTGTTGCATGGTTTAACAAAATACTTACCGAAGCCCAACCACATCCAGATTTTTTCTCAGGGTTGATAATCCGCTTACAGTGGATGGCCCATGCACTCGGAGAAGCAAAAATAATATCAGTCTCCAGAGACTTTATTTTTCCATCTGGTAAAAGATCCCCTACAAACTTTTGTCCCTGAAACAAATGACTAAAAGTGTATCTATTTCTATGATGAAATATGGATTCATAAAATCTTCGTCTTGCACGAGAATCCTAAGTGGTTGTCCTGTGATGTAAGAAAAAAAAACCAACATAAATATAGAACCACACTTTTGAAGGCTGTGTACAAAATAATTAAATAGTTGAATTGGTCCTTATTCAGTAGCAGGCCTACTTGGTTGGTGCATTTCTATCACACAGTTCCCAAATTAAAATACAATTTCAGTCTGACTTAATGTATTTAACTCCTACTTAAGGATGTAGACCTAGGAGAGGTTTGAAAAATTGACTGAGGTGAAATTCACTTTTAAGGGATCAATTATGTTAGATGGAGTTAACATATCCTCCCCTCTCTTCTAAGGTAAAATTACCCCAGCGCATTATGTTTTAACCAGCAGTCATTTGAAGTCTCTCTTTGAGGAAGGATGTATTTCTGTGTCTCCTTGAGTCTCCTCAGACATATGCGAGAGGGAGGATATCTCTTGAGGAGCGCCTGTGTAGCTGGCAGTGATCCCCTCTCATATGGTAATTGTCCGTTCAATACACCTAATTTGGTCAATCTTTCATCAAATGTAAGACAGCGCAATTTTGTCATCAAATTACTTTGTGGTTTTTTAAGTATAAAAGAGCATGTATGACTGACTTGGTGTATGAATTTTGTTGAAGTGAAGGTAGTATACAAAGATAGGGAGGTGTGGAGAAAGTTAGTGAGGATGGATTAAGTAAGGAGTTGTTTTTTGAGCTATATGCACAGTTTCTTGCCTACCTGATAAGGGAATGGCGTGATTAGGTATGTAGGTATAAAAGTTTGATGCAGTTTTTTCACACTCTTAAGAATGTTTCACTAGTATGCCTAACAAAATAGTCATAAAACCATAATTTAAGGGCTTGGTATGAGGAGGATGGCATTTGTTCACTCCGGAGTTTGAGGTAATCAATATTAACCCAACCATAACTTTTTTTTAAAATCCTCAAGTAGGAATTATCAGTTCCCCTACCCTCCAAGTATCCTCCTCTCTCAAGTCAAAGAACAGAGTTATAAACATTATCTTTTCATTCATTCATAGACCATGACACTAATGTACAGTGGAGATGTGTTATGAATTATAATGTTTGTAACCTCGAAAGAATTTATTGGCTAGTGTTAGAAAGAAAGATATATTAAACATTAATACAACAATAAAATTCAACAAGTCTCTTTTATGATGTAGCTTCTTAGTAAATTTGAACTATCTCAAAATAGATTTGCAATGATTATTTGTATGCAGATGTGTGCCAGAAGGATCATAGCACAATTTATACCATTTAAAGTTTGTTATAAAATATAGTTTAATAATTATATGAAAAAAGAACACAGAAATATCAAACAATGAATAAAATAATATTTGAAAAAAATATATATATAAGTAAATTTTATGGGAATGTAATATATCACATATGTTTATGTTTAAAGAGTGGCTAAGAATTATATATATTTAAAAAAAATTGTATGATTTAACTAAAATTCAACTAAAATGCTACCTGCTTTGGTGACTGCATGGTCTAAGGCGTCACTCTTGTGTTAGACTAGATTGCCGATGAAAGGGAGATTGGGGTATGAATGCCAGTCGGGTTTAATGAGGTTTTCCCCCCCTCCAAAATGGTATTTCACTCTCCCTCCACATGAATGTGGATACACTTCCTCTCAATTCAACCTTCCTAATCCCTAACACATTAGAGTAAATAGTACATATTTGTATAACCTAAACAGGTAATAAGACGCAATGCTAAAAATAAATTAAAAATGAAATATATAATAAATAACCAACACACACATAATTACCAATCAAGGATAATTAATGTACACAGAAAAAACCCAAAGCTGTTTGTTATAGATGATTAACTTTTAAAGATGGTTTTTGGATGTGTATCAAGAGGCAGCTTGTGGGTTGTTAATAAGGCAAAAGAACTTTTCTAGAAAAATGTTTTGTCTCACTCAGTATCAAACTTTCCTTTTAAATGTTATTTAAATTGAAAAATGACACCTGGCCATGGGAATATAACCTGGGACCTTGGGCTGTTTTGCCAATGCTTTTACCTCTGAGCTACCCAGGAATCATCCTGTGCCCAAGGTCATTCTTCACTCATATTTTAAGGCAAATACTGTTATGGACGTGCGGAAATCGTCAGCTACATATGAGCAATCAATTCCTCCCGACTTGAAGATGGCTGTGTTACCTTATAGCTCGCGATCTTAATTGATCGATCATAAAATGTAGCTGATGATTTCCACACATCCATCATAGACTCTGCCATAAAATATGAATTAAGAATGACCTTGGGCACAGGACGACTCCTAAACCAAAGGTCCCAAATTCGATTCCTGTATCCAGATGTTATTTTTAAATTTAAATTAAATTTATATTTAGATATGGTTATAGCCATACTTAACAGCTATAATGGTGTTTAAAGACAATCACACTACCTTAAGGTGTATGTGGTTGGTGTTAGTGAGTTAGAAGGAGGGAGCAGTTTACTAATACAGTTCAGTCAACAACCAACATGTATGTATGTATGTATGTATGTATGTAGTAACATAAAACTGAATTCAGGGATGAGACTTTTGAATTGTCGAATCTTTAAGGATATTAAAAAAAAAATACATTTTGTTTGGTATTTGTTTTGGAGCTCTTATAATGGATATCATGAATAAAGTGTAGATTTTATGACATACTGTAAATTGTGGTCCAGCCCAACATAATTATAAGAAAAACTTAACAACTAGATGCCAAACCTTTAATCTAGCACTTGACTGAATGTATGAACATTTTAATGAATGTATTTTAGCAAAAAATTTTTAACAATTAGTTACTATTTCTATTTTTCATAGCAGCTTAAGAATTAATATAGCAGCGTAAAGGAAACCTTCTAAGTTTGCTATCTTTTCTAAAATCACAATTGGACTCGGGATTCGTAGTTAAACTAAAGAGCCAGATTTAAAATTTGGTTTCGGCCCATCTCTATTTAAAATTAAGACTTTCTTGATCAGACCAATTTTACATTTTGCCATAAACTGCACTAAAATATATTTTTATTTTTGAACCCAAAGATGTATTTGAAAACAGATCCTGATACAAATAAACCAAAATATAGCAAATAAAAAACATTAACATTTCATAATTTTTAAACAAATTAACATCATTATTTATTTTGGATGACTTAGAGCCAGTTTCATAGTCAGACTTAGTACGCCTAAAGTGCGAGTCGATACTAAATACAGGACGACACCTACCTACACCAAAATGGAATGGGCCAGTTTCATATGCGAAACTGGCCCATTCCATTCAATTTCAGGTAGGTGACGTCTTGTATTTAGTATAGCACCGCACTTGAGGCGTACTAAATATGACTATGAAACCGGCCCTTATTTCTTAAAATCCATTTCAAAACATCTTGTAAGTTTACAACTACAGTGAAGTACAGTGACACCCAGTTAGACAGTCCCAGATAAGCCAAACCCAATTGTTGGACAGTAGGGTATGGCGGGGAGTGGCGAGGGAAGGTTGATGGAGGGAAACTAGTCAGATAAAATGTATGATTGATAACCACCTCAAAGTAAAAATAGAATAGTAAGGAGCTAGTGGCATAATCATTTCATTGACTATAAAGCTATGGTAAAAAAGGTTTAATTTATTTAATTTATCCTTGTCTATGAATTTACAATTTACTGCCTACTATTAAGCCATTTTATCGCAACAATGATTATTTTCCACTAACCATAAAGATATTGGAACCCTTTACTTCATTTTTGGGGCCCAATCTGGAATAGTGGGTACATTTCTTAGTTTATTAATTCGAGCTGAACTAGGTCATCCAAGAACTCTAATTGGAGATCATCAAATTTAAAATGTGATTGTTAAAGCACATGCGTTTATTATTTTTTATGGTATTACTTATCTTAATTGGAGGGTTTGGAGATTGATTAGTTCCACTAATACTCAGAGCACCTGATATTGCTTTACCACGAATAAATAATAATTACAATACTATGAAAAATATATAATGTAAATATTAAACTACAGTACATGTTGTGTTCTATACATCAGTTATACAATGTATATACATTTTATAAAGCTCATTCAACTTTTATTTAAAATTTATAAAAATAATCTGTCTTCCGTAGACCCTTCTGTAATCTCATCCGAACATGCTTCAGTCCCAATTAGTTCAAATTAATGATATTATAGCCTACTGTATCTATAATACTTTACCCATATTTATGAGATTCAGGAGATGATATGGGGCTCTTCTATGAGGTAGTTTAATAAATACTTGTCAAGTGAGAATTAAAAATTCGTTTGAGGAATGCTAAAAATGTTGTCTGCCTTGCAGAAAAGTAATAATATAATAGTATAAAATGGCTCAGCGTGTGAACAAGGCTGTGTACTAAATTGGAGTGGTGTTTCGAGAAACACAAAGAGGCTGTTAATAAAGTATTTTGAGGAACGAGGCTGTGGGTTAAATGGACAGTCCCAAGAAATACAAACAAAACAATACACAAACAGATTCACCCATCATAAGAAATTTTATAAAATACACGGCTGATATATTCGACCAAGCTCTTATTGATCACCAAATGTACACATTAAAAGTAAAATCAAAATATAACCACCACAAACAATTTCTAAACGGATACCACTTATGCATAGTTTGAATTCTATAGAAAACAGAAACTATAACCAGCCCAAAGACAAATGAATAAAAGTAAGAAACCAGATAAAGAAAAGGACTAAATAATCAAACACCAAAGAAAGAAATAAGAGGGTTAAAAATCAGAAATGAAACAACCAAAAATGTGATCTACTAAAAACAGAACACAACTGGATAGAAAATAGCCAATGAGAAAGCCTTTAAAAAACAATGTAATATAATATTTTAGAATTATATTTTTATGGGAAGAGAAAAAATATTCACAAAAAAAGTTAATTGGTGTAGAAATATATTTAATAGATTTAATCATATTAAAAAATATCCAAATTCTGAAAACGTATTTATGTAATAACTAGTGATGGTTGGGAGTAAGATTTCACAGTCCTGCGGAAACTTTCCAAACAAAGTGGAAACATTGATATTTTGCTTATCTATTGTGATTTTATTCATAAATTATATTTGTTTTAATAAGTACCGGTACAGCATTTTACATGCTACCTGAACAAAAGAAAAAAAAACAAGAAAAAAAACATTTATTTGTATGAATGCTCTAAAGAATCTTTAACAGAACCAAATGTGAGGTTTACAATATAAAATAAAAAGTATTTGAAAATGCAAGTGAGCAAATGTTGATTTTTTTAACTTTAAAATAGGCTTTCAAGCCTAAGGATATATCATGACCTGAAAATTGAGAGCTAAGAATATTCATGTGCTAGTAAACACCTTAGTTGCTGTTCTACATTCTAGTGTTGTGTGTCATCACTTGGTATTAGCATGTAAAGTAATATCAGTAAAGCCATTAAAAAAAGGTACACTAGTTATTGGGGGTTGTTGAGCCATTTGGACACAACACCAAGAACAATTTATATTTTTTGTGATTATATAACATCTGATGTTACTATAAATAAAGTGCTAAAAAACCAACTTATTGTGTTTGATCACAGGGTGCTATTTCAGAGAAATGTGAAAATAAATGTGGATTCTTAAGGTGGGATGGAGGAGAACGCGAGAAAAGACCATTGTTTTTGCAGTTTTTATGGTGAAACTTTTTTTTTTTTTGCCAAAATGAATCAAATATTTCTCCAATACAGACATAGAGTTTAATTTTCTTCACATGGTGACCTAAAATGTTCCTGAATATGTGTCATGAGCATGGTGGCATTATCTAACAAACTTTTTAAATGAAGAGGAAAAGTCATTAAATTCCAGAACATCCTTGAGAGATATTCAAGAAATTCTCAGGTCACCAGGTGAAGAAAATTAAATTTTATGTTTGTACTGGGGCAATATTTTATTTACTTTGGCTAAAAAATTATTATTTTTTTCATCCCAACTTAACAGCTGTTTTAAAATTAAAATCAAATAATTAAATTGGAAACATTCAAGACAAGTAATATTTAAATTTATTTTGCTGAAAAAACCATAAAAAGAGTTGTAAGTCTTTTTAATAATTTTTAAGTGTTCCCATGGAAGAACAAAAAGATAAAATGTCACAAGTGTTCTTTGGCAGTTAAAGTAAAAAGGGTGCTTATAAAAATACCTAATCCCATTGTGTGACTTATTGGGATGTTCTACCGAAAAAAGTGTATTGCCAAAAGTAGTTCAAATACAAGTCCACGCCTATATAAATCATCAAAGCCATAAGTGTTAAAGAAAGGCCTAGATTATGGAGAAAATAAATGGTGTAGGCCACACATATAGTTGGATACCCAACCAAAGTGGCGAGCATCTTTAAAGTCTCAGAATAAAGTAAGAACATTAAAGCCAAGCATTTTGTAAAACCTTTCATGCAGCATCTATCAATAAAAATGATATATCCTTTGGCCTTATATAGTCTAGATTTGGAGGTCAGCAAATCCAGAATTTGACCTGAACTTCTTGTTAATCATACACTAGACTATAAGACCATCCCTTAGGTTATCACCAGTGGTGGATCACGGGTTATTGCTAGGGTAATCTTCGATGGATTGGACTGTATAGTAAACTGTGACCCCC
>CABFWO010000072.1:497374-528856 GCA_902155825.1 Timema genevievae
GTTAAGGTTTTGTGTTTAACTTTACCTTTTAATTTTTAAAACCGCTGTAAGCCTTTTCATTTCAGACTTTGGCTAAGCAGATAGTTGAGTGCTAAGTCAAAATTTGATATGCTTTATTAAAGTTTGATATTTCTTGGTTTATTTTAATCAATCTTTCTAGATAAAAGAATACATTTTTATAAGTTTTTTTATAGTGCAAAATAAAAAATAAAAAATTGTATCATTTTCAACAAATGACTCCTTAAAAAAACATGGTTTTAAAATGGGTCTTTTTTTTTATCCCCGAGTCTTGCTATATGTTCAGGTTATACCCATATACAATTACTCTAATGGGGAAGGGATGAGGAAGGAAGTATTTTAGAGGTAGGTCCTAATTTACCCACCTTGTTGTGGAAGAATAGTGGGAAACCACTTAGGAAAAACAACCCTCAGTAGACTCGACAGGTAGGCTATTCAAATCCCGATTTCCCTGTTATCAGCAGGCCAGTCAAACATGAGAGTGTTGCCTTAGACCGTTCAGCCCCTAATTGACAAGGAATCTAATTTTCATTTGGGTTTGATTCTTTTTAATTTTCTTCCCTCTCTAAATTAAACTTATTGCCCAAATTCAGTAGTGGGTTCTTAACCCAAACACGAATTCACAGCAGTACATAATGATTCATTAAGAAAGTTAATAAAGGTCATAGATGGGGTAATCTGCTAGGTACTTCAATGGAGCAGCTGCAATCTTCTAACTGCTCTGTCACTAATATTGCAGTAATATTTTCCTGCTTCTTTGAGTCACAGTCTCTATGTTCAATACATGGAGTTTGTGATATGAGTAGGGCTTATGTCTACAGTAGAAATTTCCCTTCTACTCTGTGACCGTTAGTCCAAACCAGCTCGAGAGCTGCCAATATAGTACAGCTCGGTAACTGCCTTCTCTGTGACTGATAGTTCAAAAACAGCTCGAGAGATACCACGAGAGCACAGTGGCAACTTCCTACTCTGAGACTGCTAGTCCAAACCAGCTCGAGAGCTGCCAATATAGTACAGCTCGGTAAATGCCTTCTCTGTGAGTGATAGTTCAAAAACAGCTCGAGATATACCACGAGAGCACAGTGGCAACTTCCTACTCTGAGACTGCTAGTCCAAACCAGCTTGAGAGCTGCCAATATAGTACAGCTCGGTAAATGCCTTCTCTGTGACTGATAGTTCAAAAACAGCTCGAGAGATACCACGAGAGCACAGTGGCAACTTCCTACTCTGAGACTGCTATTCCAAACCAGCTCGAGAGCTGCCAATATAGTACAGCTCGGTAAATGCCTTCTCTGTGACTGCTAGTTCAAAAACAGCTTGAGAGATGCCAATATAGTACAGCTTGGCAACTTCTTTCTCTGTGACTGCTAGTTCAAAAACAGCTCGAGAGATGCCACGAGAGCACAGTGGCAACTTCCTACTCTGTGAAGGCTAATCCAAAACCAGCTTTTGACCAGAAACAAACGAGATTGCTCTAAGCCTGGTCTCAGCTCTGTGGCAACTTCCTACTCTGTGAAGGCTTGTCCTAAACCAGCTTTTGACCAGAAACAAACGAGATTGCTCTAAGCCTGGTCTCAGCTCTGTGGCAACTTCCTACTCTGTGAAGGCTTGTCCTAAACCAGCTTTTGACCAGAAACAAACGAGATTGCTCTAAGCCTGGTCTCAGCTCTGTGGCAACTTCCTACTCTGTGAAGGCTTGTCACAAAACCAGCTTTTGACCAGAAACAAACAAGATTGCTCTAAGCCTAGTCTCAGCTCTGTGGAGCTTTCTACTGTAAAACAATGTTCAACTAACGTTCCTTCTTACAAGAATAATAAGATAGCTGAAACACTCAACGCTAACCTGTTACAAACAGTCACAGCTTCTTTCATCTGTGAAGATCAGGCTGTAACTGTGACTTTAAAGGTCCAGGTGTGACTAATGTTGGGACCACGATTAACTTAACTTTAACTTAAAGTATTGTTCACTTAACTTAAGAAAACGGATGTGTGATCACGATTCACGTAACAACTTGAGCTAAACATCTGCATTCTAGGGTAACGTTATATATGTATTTTGATCTGTGATTTGTAGGCCTACTATTTGTAAAGTAATGATCTGTGAATGTTTACTGTTTTCTATCAGTTTAACAAATATTTATCATTAAATTTTTGGATGAATTTAGTTTTCCTATCTTAGTTCAATTATTTCGTTTCAATGTCCGATCATTAGAACTGAAGCTTAAGAGTAGACCTTGGTCATAAAACCAACAAATGAATTACTAAATAGCCACGTAGACATCACTTGTATAATGATTGGCTGGCTAGATCACGTGATACCCTTCATGTAACGTTCACTTAACATAAAAGACCTCCCACCACATCTATTACGGTAAGTTAAGTTAACTGCAAGTAAATGTTAAGTTAACTGCATCGTGACCACATCCATTTAAAAACACGAGAATAACTTTTACGTTAAGTTACCCTTAAGTGAACGTTGATTGTGATTTCACTACCCATCTCTAATTAAATTTGGTCCAACTTCTACTGAGTGTTACGAACTTAGGACTTGCATGCCCTTTGTCTTTGTTTTAAAGGTTCTTACATTTGAGGTTAGCCTATAGCATGTATCATCCAAGAAAATCAATATCTTACAAAATCGCTTTGGTGGCCGCATGGCCTAACACATTACTATTGAAGTAGACTCGACTGCCAATGGTTGGGTGTACTGAGGGTGGTTTTCCAAAGTGGTTTTCCACTCTCCCTCCCCACAGTTATGGGTACACTTCCTTGAAAGATAACCTTCCTGATTTCTAAAATTATTAGTGTAATCAGTACATAAGTATATAACCTGGATGGGCAGTAAGACGCAGTGTTAAAAATAGTTTTTACAAGATTAGATTGCCATATAGGCTACAGAAAAGACTGCCAAATAATATGTTAACTCTGGTCGCATATGAGGTTAGGTCATCGCGTGTCCGAACGTAAATTTGGAGAAGGTGTAAATACATTATATTTTTATGTGGATTCAAAATTTGTATGCTTCTGGAATACAATGGTGTTAGTTGTTGTTAATCAAAACAAAAGGTAGCCTCCTAGGCCTACATATAAAAATTTAAAATAATTAATATAAATCTTACCAGTGAAAATGTTCACAAATATTTAGTTCACATGTTTATAAAAATTATAATCAACACATTATTATTTACCACCTTTAGCTCAGATAGCCTATTGATTATTGACTATTGCCACTAACTCAACTTTGGTTTCAATTTTTAAGGTAAACTGATAGCTACTAGGAACTTTTGTTTTTAGTTATATATAAAAATATTGCTATATTTAAATGTATTTACCTGCTTAAAAATAAATTTATAAAATAGCTGGTACTATTTAATCGGTATCTGAATGATCTAAGATATTTAAATCAATAAAAAATTAGTTTTATTAGCGATTATAAAGAAGTTTGGTTTTGAAAGCATGGCAAACTGAAAATTCTGATTATGTTTTGGTTTGAACTTTGACTGGAAAACCAAACAAAAGTGGTAAATTGTTATGTGCATAAAATTTCTTTATTAAAATAAAAATAAATAATCCTTAAAATATGGTGACAGATACAGAGAATATAAAACAAGTCGTTGAAGATTTGGAGAAACAAGAATTGGAGGTGTGTTTTGTTTACATTAGTGAAATTATAAGAACATAAAAATAAAACATTTAAATCTACTTGAGTTCATACCAATTGGTTCACTAGTTACAGGTTCTTAAACTCTTTTTATTCGTGACCCCCTTTTCATAAAACAACATTATTAGCAACCCCCGGGCAGTAATTATTAAATTAAGGCTCCGAATAGTCAAGTACACTTGACTTGATGACTACACTTTACACGCACTTGAGATCGAAGACTGCAACAGACTATTTGAACGGCAAAATATCCTTTTCACACCCTTGAGTCCACAGTGCTGATTCCTACTAATGATCTTAGAAACTATTTTAAACGCCATCTATCATCCCAAATTAGCATAGGCTACTTACAGATTTGTGGTGATTTATTTAATGTACGGTATCAAAGATCACATTACTCTACGAGCTCTACCTATAGCAGACGAAAAATTAAACAATTACTGTTCAGACACCGCATCAACGGCGTGTTAAGGGTAACTTGCTGTCGCCCTTGGATTCAAGGGCATGTGAGGGGTGCATTAGCACACTTCGTGACTATTTGAACAGATCTGAACTTAATCATGTGATCGCTAATGCAACTATCAAGTTAACTTCAAGGGTCAACGGTTCAGGAAGTAGACTATTTGGATACAGCATAAGTTATATTTTGTATACTCAAATGTCAATTTTTGATCAAACGAGAAATAGAAATAATGAACATACTTATTTTAAAAAAATTGTATGTAGTTATACTTAATATTATTATTTTTTTAATTTAAAAACTTTATATTTGCAGATAATCAAAGGGAAAATGAGTGAATTATAAAAAAAAAGTGTCATCAGCTTGCAAATGAGTTACTCTATAGGCCTACCGACTGAGTGGCCGCCACATGTTAGCGATGATAGTACCAACATTTGCGGATTGAGGGTGTCATGCAGTCAGCACTACAAACCCTCCGGCCGCTATTCTCAGTTTTATATGCTAGAGCCACTGCTTCTTTATATAAGTAGCTCCTCACTTGTCCGAGTTGACTCTGTTCCAAGCACACTGCTTCACAGAAAAATCTGGAAGCGCTAGGGATCAAACCCAGAACTTATGCAAACTAAACAAATATAAAATGAAAGATTGTAGTTTATTATAACATCAATAGTTCAACTACAAATATTTAATTTACTAATGTGTGTCTGTTTTTCTGTGACCCCCAGAATCCTTTTTATCCGCCCCTAGAGGGTTCGAGACCCACAATTTAAGAACATGTGCACATGTTCAAGCCCTAAACCATTATATTAAGAATGTGACCCTACTTAAAAATAAACATTAACCATATTTGGTAGACAAACCTCTATTCACCACAAATTGCACAGATACGGTACTTTAATTCTTGATATAAGTTATGCAGCCACCATCACTCCAGTGTGTGGTTTGACGAAGTTACATTGAGTACCTTCCTTAATTGTGCAGTTGATAGTTTATAAATGCTCATTTACCAAATAATGAAAACTTGTTCACTTTCCCAGTTTGATACATATTTTATCATATACACCTATTGGACTTATTAAATTACACTGATAGTTTAAAGCATGTATTCAGAACTAGATTTGCTCAAAAAATAATTAATTTAAAAAAGTTATCAAAACATTTTAATGTCAGTATTTTTAATGTGCCTTATAATAAATATATACTTTAATCTTAACACAATTATATACCGTACGTAGCTAGTGTTATTTTTCTAAAACTATATTTTTTTTAAACCGGGTGATTGTGTTCTCCCACCCAAGTTTCTTTTAAAACACTTAATTCCTGTAATTTTACGTTATAATAATAATTGTTTAGTTAAAATGTTGTTACTTTTTCCAGTCTCCTGGAGGTGTGTCATCTCCTCAAGTCTATGCGCAGCTGCTTGCTATCTACCTCTTTCAAAATGACTTGTGAGTGAGCTGCATTTGTTTTATGGGCCTGTAAATATATTGAAATGCTACTTTGTCACAGTGGTGCGCCTAGAAATTTACTTTCGGGGGTTGGGGGGGAAATTGGGGGGGAGGGGGTGCATTTAAAGTGTCAAAAGCTATAATTTATTTACTTTTCCCTTATTATAAATTTTTATGACACTTATAATGTGTGTAAAGCAGTACCCACAGTTAAATATCTTTTAAACATCAAGTCCCAAGCCAGGTCTTAAAACTTAGCCTACGCAGTCTACACATCTTTAGTGCTTTTTAACATATGGTAGGCCTACAGTCCACTTTTCATAGGAAGGGCCTTTTAGAGAATACAAACATACTTTTTTGTGTCCAATTGATAACACTCTTTACTAATTATTAATAATATTTATCTATAGTGACATGCTGATTTAACATGACATGGCATATGAATAGATAAAGATAGATCTGTAGCTTTTCTAGGTTCAACACCTTAACTTAGTCGGTAGCGTGTATTCTTGCTGAATTAAGGGTCTCAGGTTTTGTTCTTGGTATGGCTGAAAAACTTATCAATATGAAATGTGGGTTTCTTCTTTCACAGTAGTGGATTAACGTCCAGTGGGATGTGTGTTATGTTTGTTCTAAATTCAAGTTAGTTTACAAGTCATGTGAGCTCATATAATCAGCTGACCGGTTCAGAAAGTGTGCATTAAGTATGTTACCTCAAAATCAAGTTAAAATCAAACTTTTCTCTTCATCAGAATCACTTCCTATGAACATTCGACTCGAGTTCTATTTAATATGTATAAATTTAAAACTAGATTATTAAAATTATTTGTGATTTTGGAAAGGAGAAATGCCCTTCAACACGCCTCTCTACCCCTTTAAGTGTCTGCTGCTTTGTCAAATTTGTTTTGATGTACCGGCTAGCTCTATCATTTAATTTCTTACTTTCAGATGCAATGCAAAATACTTGTGGAAACGGATCCCTCAAAATATAAAAACATCCCACGCTGAGCTGGGGTTGATTTGGAAAGTGGGGCAGAGACTTTGGATGAGAGATTTCCCAGGGGTGTACACAAGTCTTGCTGTGGATTGGTCAGAAAATGTATCACAAGTCATGCAGGCATTGTTAGGTTTGTGATCTTGTTGAATAAGAATAAAATAATGTTGTAAAATAGCTGAGATGTTTAAAGCATGTTTTTACTTTTATTACTGCTTCCAAGTGTTTTGGTTTATATAGGCCTATATGACTTAAATAGCTTTAAAATGGATTTTCTTAGTTGATTTACAGTATCTTCACTGGTTACCATGCACCAGGATTGTGTTTCAACAAGAGATAATCCCTACAAAATATATTTTTTAGTGGTGTGCGAAGTTTCTAAACTTCAACTTGGCTTCGAAACAAATGTCAGCTTCGACTTGGCTTTGAAAAAATTCTGACTTCAACAATTATGAATATTTGCCAATAATGGTCAATCATTGCCATTCTGAACTGTTATGTTCATTACAAAACAATATCGATATGGAAAAAAATTTGAAGTAGGGCCTAAATGAATTTTAAATTGTGATAAGAGCTTGATTTATCAAAATAGAGTTAAATATTACAAACAATAAGTGCAATAAATGTTCATGTAATTTTAGTGTATAAAGTCATATAAATAACAACAATATAATAATATTTTTTCAAGCATAAAATAACTAACAAAAAATTATTCAAACTTTGATTCGACTTCGAGAATATTTCATAGGCCTATATTCGATTCAAGTTTGCTTCAAACTGAAAAAGTGGACTTCGCACACCTGTAATATATTTTTTAATTTGACAACTAAACTACTATGAACTGTGTACTGGTAGTTTCTTTGATAACATGTTAGCTTTGATTGATGATAAAACAAGAACTTTTTTTTTAACAGAATAGGTTATTCTTCTATTGAAGTTGTTTCTTTTTATGGTGCCATATGTAGAGTATGGTGTCACACTCTATGTCACTGCACGTTCTTAAACCTCTGATCCTACTGTGTGTAATGCTAGAGGGCAGGAAAGGCGATCCTGGTCTCTGGCTTCCACCTGGATGGGACCAGGGTTCTAATCTACACACTTTTATTTCGCTTCTCGACTGTGGAGGTTCATAGCAGTAACAGTTTACAGAACAGTACTCAATATTTAATCTGTCTAAATGTGGACTCTCAGTTTATTTTTAAGAAAACAACTCGTATTGATTAATAAATGGGTCAAACTTACAGTGCTGTTTTTAACTAACATCAACATAACACCACCAACCCTGATCACGGGCCACTGCAAATGCATAGCAAAAGACAGTACATTTCCGGTACATCCAACAACATGGAAGGATGGTAAATCCATAAAGCCCAACGAAAGATAGGACTCAAACTCTAAAAGAATTTCAAGGTAGCAGATCAAACAACGAGTACATGAAGGGATTATGGGACCCACAATTCCTTTATGTACTTTAATTACTTATATCCAGTTTTGGTTTTAAACATATTGGCATGTATAGTTTTTGAAATAATTTAAAGACTCATCTTTGTGCCTATTTTTAAATTGCTTGTTATTTTTTTCAGAATAAATTTTCTAGCTAAACTGAAAGATTATTTTAAAGGTATTCCCACAAAAATCAAAATTATTAGTATTGAAAGTATTTATAGCATACATAATGATAATTTTTTTACGTCCATTATTGTTTCCATACTGTGGCCTAGGTGAGTTTTTTATTCAAGCCATATATTCACCACTACTGGCTTGCTAGGCCTGACATAGTTTCATATGCCTTATAATCTAACTTAAGACTAGGACAGTTACAACATACAATTCCCGGCCGTTAATTCATCACTGTGAAAAAATAAATCCACATTTCACCAGTGATAAGTTTTTTGCCCATGCCAGGAATGGAACCCGGGACCCTTGCTTCAGTAGACAAACACGCTACAGACTGAGCTAAGGTGTCAGATACATAATGATAACCATTGTACTTTAAATAAAAAATCTTATGTTATGGTAACTTATTTGCTATGGTACCTACATTTCATTTGTAACCACGTTGTTAAAATATGTACACACTTAAACAACCTGTCCACGGGAATTAGTTTCTTTTTTCTTTTTATTGAATCTGAGTAGTTCAAATATCGAAACTAAGATCCATATACTATTTTGACTGTTCTATTAGAGTCGACGCGGAAGCGAGCTGTCAACTTAGTATCACACGCATATTCCTCCATCTGCGCAGATGACCTGGCAGCATTTGTGGGTATGCCAGCAGATCGAGCTGCCAGCGCTGTGGTAGAGCAGGGATGGAACTTTGACTCAGTCACTCGTACCATGACTCCGAGTCAGCCTGTGTCCCAACCTACACACATCACTTCTAACGAGGATCAGCTTTACAAACTAACAGACTTTGTGTCTTTCTTAGAAAACTGAATGTTAATGGTGTTTTTTTATCTTGTTTTTTCCCCATAATGTCTTATTAAACTCTTATCATCTTTTGAGGAGGCAAGAAGAAAATATATGACACCTGACATTTTGTTCTTTCAAAGTTATCAAAGTTTGAAATTTTTTATTTAATCTTGCAAACCAATATATTCTGTGATAAAACAACATATTTCTTTTAAAAAAATGCATGTGCATTATTTAGTTCTAAGAGCCAATTTCTGCCATATTTTTTGTGAAGAGGGAGGCATGCAGGGCTACCAATGAATACATAAATTCACTCAATTTTGACTACAATGTTGGCTATTATGTTATTCAAAAGCCCATAAAATGTTTCCCAGCACATCTTACCACCCATTAAGTAGGGGTCTGCAAGCTTGGGTTTTTTCATTTGAGTCAAACTACTTGAGTCGAGTATAGTCACAATTTCAAAATGTTAAAGAGTATATATTTTTTCATGTTAAATGTAAATATCATATCTTTAAAATTCAAGATTTAAAGAGTATAAGTATATTAAAACACACATTCATAAATATGAATGACACTATTTTTATAAATAGTAAATACTTTTTTAAAAAAAAGTTAAAGAATGGAAATATCGGTAATTAAACTAGAAATAACACTTATAAAACACAATTTAAAAATAAGAACAACACTCAAATAAAAATATAATAAAAAAATATTAAAATGGTTTTAACACTCATGTCTTTCAGTACATTAAAATTACACTAACAATTATAATTAATGAAATGAATAGTGGCATGATGGCTTGGAAATGTATAATAAGACAGTGTATAAACACTGTACAACAATGTAAAATAAGTGATAGAGAAGGAAGCCAACCTGAAAGGATAGTTAGGTTAGGCCTAGATAGAAAAACACACTTCTCTCTTCATTTCTTCTTAAACTTTTACACTTTCCACTTCTTCAAAACTTCCACAGTTGCACATTAGTTTGAATTTTCGGGAATATTACTTTTTCATTAATGTCTCTTCATATGAAAATTAAATATTTCCGAAAATTAAAAACTAATTTACAACTGTGGAAGTTTGAAGGAGTGGGAAGTGAAAAAATGTGGAAAGAAAATAGAGAAGTGTGTTTGTTTAGAGCTAGGCCTGACCTACCCTAACTATCCTTTCAGGTTGGCTTGTTTCACTATCACTTTACATTAATATAGAGGGTTTCTACACTGTCTTGTTAAAAAAAAGTTGATAAAACTGACATTTTAATAGGCTAATATTTCACCAAAATATGCTTTAGTAACTCAATTTACCCTATAAGAAAACGTAAGAATTATAAACAGTTAAAAATGTGAAGTGTTTCATATTTCATTTATTATTCCTGAGTGTAATCGTGTATGATCACGTATTCTGTTCCAATTCCATTCCTTTGCGCAATTGCACATGCATGTTGTATGGGCTCTTGCTAGAAATTATTTTGTTCAATTTTTAATGCTTATAAATTTTATGTTCATACTTTAAAATTAAAAATAATATGATCAAAACAATATTTATAGCAAACAATATGAAATAGTAAATACTTTTTTAACTTACATGTGGTAAGTTTGGTAAAAATTTTTTGCATTAATTAAGATCAACATTAACAGGTTAACCAACATAATTCTATAACTTAATAGTAACTAAAGTAGTGCTAGTTTTATATTTAAATGTATTAATTAATATGAGTTTTAAATATCTTAAGTTTGAAAACATTCATAATAATAATATATTCTTGTTAGTACATTTTTAATCTAACGTAAATTATTATTTTAGAAAAGGCCCGGGTAAAAATGTTAAATATAATTTTTCAATTATTTAGTAATCTATTTGGCTAATTTTATTTTCATTGCTCTGTCATGGCAATACATGTACTAGTCGAAAGTGGTATTACGTTATTAATGTGAAAATTGATATTAATTTTAACCATTTGTCAAGTAACCAAATGATTTATAAGTGGAAATCCCAATATTACCTAAATTAAATAGCATATTATGCTGCTTAGTATTGAGTTTTAAAATTGATTATTAAGTTCATCAAGTGGAAGCTCAAAAATGACGAGCCTACAAAACTTTCGATCTTGAGCTCAAGCTTAAGCAACGAGCTCGGCTCAAAGATCGAAATCCGAGTACTCGCAGATCCCTACCATTAAGGCTATCCGTATATTTACACTAATGATGGTAGATCAGGAAAATAAACCTTTAGAGGAGATGTACCATCATTTGTGTGGAGGGAAAATGGATAGCCATTTAGTGAAAAAACACCCTCATTACACTCGGCCGAGATTTAAATCCCTACCTCCCCATTAAACTAGCCCAGACAAGGTTAAAAGTGACTAGAGTGCTTACATATTCTCCAACCATGATCACCTTCTAAATACTCACTGTGTGATTGGAATTTTATAGAGACTTTGTGAAAGTGTACTCTGGTTTCTTTAAATTGAATCACTATGGATATTAACATTATATTAACTTTTCTTGTTATATGCATGCCATGAAATTGAGGAAAAGAAAATATGATATTATAAGCTTCAATTTATTTTGTAATATATCATATTTAAAAAAAAAGTAGTTATTATAACTGGAATCCTTGATTCCTTGAATCCTACGGCATTCAAGAGATTTTAGATTAGTAAACAGCTCAAAAAAGTATCTCGATTACAATTCTGAAGTCCTTGACTTGATATGACAATTTTAAGAAATTGGTGAAAGGAATTATTTATACTCTCGCAATTGGGAGGAGAGCAAAACAAATAAATGGTATAGAACTCTGCAAGGACTTTCTCACGTCTTTGTTTAAAATTGATATATTTACTCAAAACTCATAATATATGTGAAACGAAATAATATACACTAGCAAATTCGAACAAAAATTGCCTTTTACTTCTGTAAAACATTTTTGAGTCTCGGTTTTAAATTTTATAATTTTATTTTTAAAGAATTAAAAGTCCTCATTTGTGTATTTGGACCAAGAAAAAAGATTGATAGTAAACTACTCTTAATTTTGGGGTTAGACGGTTACACAGACAGAAGGCATTACAAAAACCACTTTTTAGGGTTCGGGGGACGGTCTTGAAACATCGACATCCATCAACATCTCGGGTTGGATTTTTTTTTTTACAGTTTCAATACTTTACCTTTAGTGTTCGAAAAGTTGGAAAATATATGTATTTGCGTATAGCTTTAAAATTATTGGTTTTATAAAAATATGTTTCAAATATATTTTTACTATAAATAGACCTACATATTTGCAATTTTAAGTAATTTCATACCTCAAATAGTTACAGAGATATGATAAATAATTAAAATTTACTCACCAGTATGGAACCCCTAAAGTCATTTTGACGAAAAATTGAAGGTAGCTATTTTGTTTGAAATATTGATCAAAGCTTAGAAATGAAGTTTAATTAAAATCGTTAGAGCCGATTTTTACAAAATTGATTTTTTCTCTTTTCATCCTTAAGAAAACTACCCTTAATTTTAGGGTTAAATATCCAATTCCTAAAATACCTCGGGGCAACCCTATGAAAACCCTAGATACCAAGTTTTAGCCCGATCGGTAAAGTAGTTTAGACTCTAGCCCGAGGTACAAACAGACAGACGGCATTGTGAAAACCACTTTTTTGGATTCAAGGGGTCATGAAACATCAACATTCATCAAAATCTCAAGTTTTATTTTTTTGATGATCACAATACTTTCTCTACCAGTGAGGTAGTGAAAAAAATAGATAAAATGATATTAATATAACTAATTTACTAAAAAAGTGTTTTCTTTGTTGTTTATGACGTAATAGACATGACAACAAAACAGCATGTCATTGGTACCAAGTCTTAAACAATTATATTTAGGTTTAATTTTATCTAAAACTGCACTACATTCAAGGATTCTAATTTGGATTTTAGATTAAGATTCAAGACATATAGGATTCGAACCATCTCTATTTATTATATATCTAAATTTTATCCTTTAATTTGTTTTGTATCAATCATTCATCTTGATATTTCACTAAAAAATCAATTTGATATTGATTTATCTTATTTTTAAATGTAAGACCTCACCCAAAAAACCAAGCAGCATTTGATAATGTGATAAAATGCTTAAAAGAGAAAGGGTGTGGCAAAGTCCACCAGTTTAAAGCGAAGTTAAATCAAATAATATGAAATATTCCTGAAGCCGAACTTGTGCTCTTATTGCATTTGGTCTACCTCTATTTGGTATGTCACACTGTTTAAATACGCTGATTATGCTTGACTCGTTATTGTAATGCTAGAATTAGTCTTTTCAAAGTCTCGAAAACTAAACAAAAATCAATTTAACCAGAACTTGATCAAAATCCATGAATCCATCTTTAGAATATTATTACCCAGGGAAGAAGGGGGAGGGAGAGCCCTAAAATCTCAGATGGATGCTGATTAAACTACACATATTAAAATTGTAATGCTTTGAAAAGATGCTTTGTAATAGTTTTAATTAGTTATATTATTAAAAATAAAACCCTACAGATCCAAACAAAATGACAAGAACTCACCAAACAAAAATTGAAACTTAACATACTTGGCAATCAAATACAACACAAAACAATTAACTCTTATTAATTATAAATTTATAATTGACACGATTTTAGTAGACAAGCTGTATTATAACTTTCCTCGTGGTATAGTGGTCACTGGCCAGAGCTTCTGTCTGCTGTCCAACAGGTCTTGGTTTTGATTCCTGGCTGATACCGGGGAATTTTTCCCGAAAGGGGAATAATTCCCATGGTCATCAGGGTTTAGTTAATTAGGCTTAAGTTAGGTTAAGATCTTCATTGGATCCACCCCATCATATTCACTATCAGTCTATCACCATCATCTTATCTCGCCAGGACATGGAAAGAGCTTCCACGGAAAGGATGCACGATTGGTACATTCGGGCGTCCCCTGGCCAATAGTATATTAGTATTGGCTAATCTTTACATAAACTGAACTATATATATTCCTAATTCCAAGGGTAAATAATATCCTGGCTAAGGGGTTAAAAACTTGAGTGCAAAGGCAGTCTAGATTTTTTTTTAAATAACATACACACATAACTTTAATGTTTGAGGGCTGAAATTGTATCTAAACAATTCAACAACAGTAGTAATACTTAACTTTTGAAAAGGAAATAAACTTCCTAGTTCACTATGTTTAAGAGCATTGAGGGGATGGTCTCCACATAATTTGAAAGTAGTCAAAGTATTATTGGCAAAAAATTAATTATGGTGGGGTCCTAAAGTTTCAAAATGAAATAACTTTTATGTATGTATGTAGGTCTACGTAAATGTTTGTTTGTATGTATATACTATATAGATATACTAGCGGACCCGACAGACGTTGTCCTGCCCGAACGTTGGCTTTTTGTTTGGCTGGCATAATTGATTTCGATAATAAAACAAATACTATGTGATCATCACAATTACAAATTCACAATGAACTCCAATTAGTGAGTTACACAAATATTACAAATTCAGTGTTTGTCTTCAGAAGGTTTTAATGCTCAATTATTGATGAAATTATGATTTTTTTTAACGGTCAATTATTAATGTTATATTCATTATTATAAATATTGGGGTGGGGGGTGAAATTTTGAGGTTACATGTTCTGATATGCAAAGAATCTAAAAAAAAAAAATCACCCCACAAAAAAATTCCCCCAAAAAATAAAATAAAATTCCTAGAACCCGATTGCAGCGCCACCTTCCGGGTCCAATTGTGAATCTAAACCATCCACGGACCCACTCAAACACACACAAAAAATTTCATCAAAATCGGTCCAGCCGTTTAGGAGGAGTTCAGTGACATACACACGAACAGAAGAATTATATATATTAAGATATGTAGGCCTAGTTATACATATTGGCCGAGGACGGGGAGATCGAGGTTCGAATCTCGGTCGGGTGAACTGGGGGTGGTTTTTCCTAAATGGTTTTCCACTTTCCCTCCATGCAAATGCGGGTTCACTTCCTCTAAATTCAACCCTCCCAATTCCTTATCCATTAGTGTAATTAGTACTTAAGCGTATAACCCGAACGGGTAGTAAGACGCGGTGCTAAATATTATTATTATTATACATATTGGTCTAAAAAACTGAGATTAACAGCCAGAGGGTTTGTCGTGCTGACCACATGACGTTTGCAAATATCAGCAGTATCACCGCTAACATGTGGCGGCCGCTTGGTCGGTATAGCTCGATTGCAGGCTTAATGACATGAAGTCTTTGTATATGTATGCATGTGCTATGTTGATCTAATTAAATTTTATATAGTTAATATCTCTATGTTAGTATTGTCTTAATATAATCAAACTAAATATGTATATATTTGCAAAATATTCTTCATTATAATTTGGTTTTTGTGAACATCTGTGTTTTTATATCACCAGCTGCCACTTTACATGCTTACAACCTGAACTTAACAGTGAACAGGTAGTAAGACATAGTGATTAATTTATATCACAATAATAATAGTACATTAGGTAACTGTTATAATTTTAAAATACAATAGGACATCTTACTCCAATACATTGTTTTTACTTTTAAAGTTTTATTAGAATCAAATAACCATACCCTAACTATTTTCTTTTTTATGAATAGAGATGGGTTTGTTTGGTTCTTCAGAAATGTGGATTCCTTGTATTAATCAAGGTAAATTAGGAATTTCACAATACTAAATGTTTAGTGCTAAATAAAATGATAGAATATTAGTAAAATGGTAGAGCACAAATAAAAGTAACAACACTGACACATATTTACACACACTTCAATATTATCGATGCTATTGTAGCATCTTCCTCAGGAAGTAGTAATTAGACTGGACAGGATGTTGCCTTCAGTGATGCCAACTTGATTGGTAAGGATGAAAACTTCTCTGGTGGAGTTGAAATTCCCTGAATGATTCTCTATTACTATTATTCTACTCTATTACTATTATAATAATAATAACAATACTAAATGAGTATTGTTGACATAAAATTGGTTTCTAATTTTCCACACAACTTTTACTACATATTTTATTTAGTTTTAAAGTTGGTAATTTATTTTTCTAATCTAGAGCATATGTCTCGTCAATAGCTAATTATATCTTTTTGACATGTTTTGGTGGACATGGCGTGGTCTTAGATTTTGGTTTGTGTGGTTAAGTATAATTTGGAACCATCATCATCATTATCATCATCATCATGAATTGTTTTCAGCCTGTGGCCGGGTCTGTGTAGTAAAATGCCTCCCTCTGTCCTTCCACCATTCTTCCTCCTTCACTCTCTTCCACTATCCTCCTCACACTTGCTGCTATTTGTTCCTCCCATCTCTTCCTTGCTCTTCCTTGCAGTCTCTTCCCTACATACTTCATATCCATTAATATTCTTGGAATCCTCTCCCCTTCCATCCTCATTACGTGTCCATACCATCTCATCCTAGCTTCCTCTACTATCTCATGTACCCCAACTCTAGACCTTACATCTTCATTCCTAATCCTACCTCTTCTGGTGATAGCTAACATGCTCCTCAAAAACTTTATTCCCATGGCTTCCACTTTTCTTGTTTCTTTGGAACCAAGAATTGAAAACTAAAAACTGAAATTCTAGACCCATAGTCTTTAGTTTGAAATCGAGCCATCACTTTATGAACCAACAATATTTTTGTTAGTGTTTTGTTTATCTACATATATAAAACCCATGCTCTGTCTGTATACCTTTCCAGGTTTATTTTTCCCACTTCTCGTTACACTGGGGAGATGACACTTGGTATGTATGCTATGGTGCAAACCATCTTTATAAGAGAAATCCAAGATGGCAGATCCAATATGGTGAACAAAATTTACAAATCAAGTCTTGAGAGTTAAAATTTGCAATGGCCACTATGGCTCAAACCATCATTATAAGAAAAATCTCAAGCTTGAGAAATCCAAGAGGGCGGATTATGGAAGCATTCTAGAGGTAATTGTCCTGCATCTGCGGGGAAGAAGAGTGGGAAACCATTTAGGAGAAACTACCTTCAGTAGACTTGATTGAGTTTCAAACCCAGATCTCCCCCTAATCAGCAGGCCAATCCACGAGAGTGACACCTTAGACCATTCGTCCACTGAAGCAGATTATTTTATAGATATTTTTGAGAAATAATTATGAATCACTTTCTAAAAATGGTTCAATGTTATCTTGTCATACAGATTTATCCTGGTTACTGGTATCTTACTTTTCATTCAGAGTAAAAATTCACCCAAATGATTAAAAATTATTTCAGTTAATTTATTTTGTTAATACTTCACATTCTAGTGACCCCTCCCTCACCACATTTTGTTTTATTTGTTTCTAAATCTTGACTCTATTTTATACCCTACATAGATAAAATTTGCCATTTGATTAGTTTAAAGGCCCCTCATTCATCTTGGAAGTATCTCGATGATAAATGTTATTAACTGGTTAGTTAAAGATATAATAGTTTATATCTTTGTGTGCATTAAGTAATGTGGGACGTTATGCCATCTTAGAGGAATGCAACTTGCTCAGTGCTGGGGGCAATGACATCATAAATTATGAACATCAAACCATTGAACTATCTCAACAGTTGGTGTGTGCTGGTCAAAGGAACATACTCTTTATGCACAAACATCACTTTATGTTAAAATATGTTGATGTTGAAAACATTAATTATGTATAATTATTTTGCTTTGGTGTGTGTTCAGAAAATGAATGTTAAAAAATAGATTTTTTCCAAAGTATATCTGGGGTTCAATCCTCGGTCCCGGCACAGATTTATCTGATTGTCAGACTCTTCCTTCACCTCTGACAAGACGTGTATTAATCACAACTTGTGAATGTGTGGAATGCCACCGTAGTTCGGATCCCACGTTAAACTGTAGGTCCTCCATTTCATCTCACAATCTCCCTACCATTACACATTAGCGTAAGTGTGTATAACCGGAATGGGTAGTAAGATGCAATGTTAATAATAATAATAATAATAATAATAATAATAATCCAAAGTATAATAAATATTCTCCCGAATTCCCATGAATGCCGCTCATCAAATATGATCAGTGCCTTTTGAAACAAAAATAAAGTGCAAATTTTAACAAAAACAGTGTACATAGCTCTGAACTATTCGAGACTAATAGTGACAAATTACATGAATGTGAATAAAAAAGATTTTTTAATGTGTAATATAATAATTTTCTTTTAAATATCACATAAACATGCTATAATGCCAACACTAGCTTTAGTGACAAATTATTTAACTAGAGGAATCAGGATAAAGAGGATAAGTTTTAAATAAAAACCAGCAACATTCTCCTGGTGTGAGGTTTGTAAAGTAGAACCAAACACTATAGTTTGCTATGCAGCCTAATTGACCAATGCTTTCAATTTCATTGTGCTAGCATAGTGTGTGTGTGTGTTTTTCAAATTCACCATACATAATATGATGATAAGTGTTCAAATTTGACTTGAATCAAACTAAATGGTTAGTTTTTAGTCAGTCCAATATTCACAGGAACCTCTAGATATGTTACTACAGACTGAATATTATTTTTAATTTGGAAACTATGGTACCACAATGGCGGTAAAAAAACATTAGAATCGTGTTTGCATTATTAGCCCTTTAAGTTAAAATTGTAAAGATAAATACAGTAATCCATAAGGAATTATTTGAAGCTTTTGTTATCTTTTTAGATCTACTGTCATGTAATCAAGTCGTGATCTGTGGCTGTCACTTTTGATATATATTATAAATACCTATAAAATAACACAAATTAGTGTAGTAAATTATCATCACAAATGACTGCAAAAAAGTCGTTTTCTAAAAGGCCCTTCAAATGAAAATTGTACTGTGCATGAAGACTTTCTTCATTAATCACTTCTGTAAGTTTTTACTACTATTTTTAGTTAGACGGTGATGTCAGAGATTACAATTGAGCTCATGACCCTCTTAATGCTTTTGATGTAGTCTAGGAAATGTTCTCATTAAGACCTTGTTTTGCAATGGTTAAAAATAACTGCAGCTCCATTCTAGTTTTATGTTCATCAGAATAATAAAAGTGCTTTTTACATGTTTTTGTATTCTCATGTATCCCACTCTAGTGACTGTGTGGTCTAAAATGTTTGACTTGCATTACACTATGTTTCCATTGTCTCTAAGGTCAGGGTTAAAATTTCGGCAGGGTGTACTTGATGGAAGTTCCCCAAGCTCTAAACTAATGTTTCACAAATTCTCGTCAATGTGTACACCTTTTAGAACCATGGCCTAAGCAATGTATCCATTCCAGTGCTTAAGAAATGATAACATTACATGCTATCTTAGAAAGAACAAAGAGCTGTTCAAAATTTTTATAACTCTTCACTGGTTAAAAAAAAAAGCTTAAACAGAGGGATTGATAGTTTTATAAAAGTCCTTGAAACCACATCAAAATCTGCATTAATTTGCTCATCAGGCTTACTATCATCAAAAAAATATTTTATCACTAATAAAACTCGGTGTTATGTTGCATACACCCTGAAATCCTTTTTCTCACTCAAGCTGTTAATTACCCTCGTGTATTCAACCTCATTGGTCTTGGGGTAAATTGATTGCCTCAAAAGCTTATGTTTGTGGGTTCAAACTCAGCTAAGGTCGATTAATTTTTTTTAGCAATAATAATGTTTCGCACAATTTCCTTTGAAGGGGAAGTAAAGCCATTGGTTCCGTGTTGATTGTGGCATGTAAAATAACCTTGGGAGGTATGTGGAAATACCTTTCCCAGCAAAATTTGTAGGCCCTTTCGCTCTCGCTCATAGAAATTCTCGTGTAATGATATAATGAATCGGTTCAGAAAGTGCACTTTAAATACCTCAAATAGATAAAAAATTATCCTTGTATAAAAATAACTAATCAAAATATAGAATTATTTGATATATGCTACTCAAGCTATCATAACATAATAAAATAAGGGTAGTTTCTTTAAAGGAACTTTACTAACACTAGCCTAAAAAGAGGATGGAAAATCACATGGTTGAAAAAAATCTCCTTCACTGCACATGGCAGGAAATGAACTCTGTATCATAGTCAATGATGCAACACACAGTGAAATCAAATATAGTTTGTACATACCCAGCAAACAATTCTAATGACGAGGTTACTCTAACTTCAATTAGGCCTACAAAACTAATATCTCATATAATATTATTCAAAAATTTAAAAAATTTAATTTTTATTTTAGTATTTATCTCTAATTATTATTTGTAATATGCAGAGTTTTATACAGCCAGCACCCGTGGCCATCAAGGTTTAAGTCTTAATGCTCTCAATAGACTGGATTTCCAGTGGCAGGGAGGTCACAGTTCGAATCTTCACAGGGTGTACTATGTCTAGTTTTCCACATGTGATTTATCACCAATGAAAGCTATTCCATGGAACACACATCCTCTTACAATAATAAAAAGACAAAAGTTTTTTTTTTTTGCCCGGATAATGTTTTTCAACCAAAGCTCTCTCCTAGTGCCAATTTTGTCAACACCTTTGTGAATGCAGAACATTTACAGTAGCCCCATGTCTTCTTTGGTGCTGACTGACAGCTGACGGCTTTGAAAAGCTACCAGACCAAATTATGTATCCCTACGCCGAACCATATGATATGCAAAAAACATGTGTTTAGTAGCTGTCATTTCTGAAAGTCAAAATTTAGGCATATACCTAAATGTTGACTGTCAGAAGTCAGTCAGCACCAAAGAAACCACGGGGCTACTGTAGATATCCCTTTCTTTGCATGAATCATTGCTTCAATCCTTATATTTACAACAAGTTTTTTTTACAGGGACAAAGGCACTATGCTTTAGGTCTGGAACTTTTTATACAACCCTCCCACCCCTCTTTTTTTTTTTAAGAATATTGAAATCCCTAATATTAAGTAAATATTATGCTCATATTCTTTAAATTTTCCCAGCAAATGTACACTTATTATTAGCTCTAAAAGTATTCATCGAAAGGGTGCTGTTGGCATCCTTCCTCAAAATGGCGCAGAAAAGACTATAAAACATTTGTTGTTGCTGATTCACGATGTATTTACATTTGTGCACATGTCTCCCTCCAGTGGAGATATTTAATTCTATTTTTTTTAAACGTGAACAATAAATAAACATCATCACACCAAACTTAACAACCATTCCTTCAGAACAGCTACCATTGAATAGCCAGATAATTTTATATTTTACACAAATCAACAACAAATCAAATTTCACTATAAAATTAGTCAACTTAACAAGGCGATGTTTTACAGACATTTAGTAAGTATAAGCAAGTACTTTTTAACATTTTCCTGGATTTTCAAAGTTCAATCGTTTAGGAAGATAGGCAATTGTTATTTAGTCACTGCCAATCATTTGTTGTGTATTCCTAACCAAATTAATGATAAAGTTATATAGTCTTGGTTATTATTTTTTATTCCCTTCTCCTTATTTTATATCATCCCACAAAAAGATTCCTTCATATAATATCTCAAAAATTTACAAGCTTTCCGATAGTATGGGTTAAAATCAATCATCTTTATTACAAATAAGTCCTGAAGATGGTGTAACATCACCGAACCATACTGTCACAATAGAAGACTAAAGATGATATAAAATAAGGAGAAGGGAATATTAATAAAACAAAAACAAGAAGATATAACCTTATCATTTAATTCTCCTCACCAAATAAATATGATCATTATTAAAAACAAATTAACTATGCCAAATTGTATATTTTAGTGGTGTTGCTACATTATATTATGTAAATAGTTATTAAATACATTTGTTTAATAGCCGTGAAATGTTAATGGTCTATAATAGTCGGCAATGTTTGCTGTTCATGTGTCTGCTGATATTACAAAACATCAACTAAATGGGCTAAATTAGATGGGATTTTATTTTATTATTTTACGATGCAGCTCATTATGGTAGTTGAGTAATAAGGAATTTTGTTTCAATATCAGTAGATGCAATCATTTTAAGTAAATAATAAAGTATTTGGCGCAAGAAGTTGTGTTGTGGCCAGAGGTTTCATGTTGGTTCAGGTCCAGTTATTTTATATCAACTATAACTTTTAAAGTCTCAAACATTGATGCAATAAATTCTAAATTTACCTTTCTAATGTACAGGATGGGGAAAAAAGCGCTGATTCATTTAATAACACTACAGCTTTACTATTTTAAATACCCACTAAGTTCTTCAAATTAAACTTAAAATAATAACAAAAGATTGACAATTTTCTACATAACTTATCCTTGAATTACTGATATTTAAAAACAAAGTCCTCAAGATGGCCATAATTATATGCAATACATAGTGTAATGCACCTCCTCGAAACTTGATATAATTTTGCACAATGTGTCTGGTTGAATTGATTCAACTTCCACCCCAATTTTTTTTTATTTAAGTACCTGAATGGTTTTTGTGTGAGTCATGTAAACTAGACTCCCCTTCACCTTAAAAAAGTGACAGTATGGTGTGGTGTTGCATCTTTCAGCATCTTGGAGTCTTAGGGCCAGTTTCATAGTCAGATTTAGTACGCCTAAAGTGCGAGTCGATACTAAATACAGGACGACACCTACCTAGATCAAAATGGAATGGGCCAGTTTCGCATATGAAACTGGCCCTTACTTCTTCAAAGATGAACATATATATTCAAAGTTCTAGGTGGGCTGGATTAAACATGATACAATCAATCCCCACATATTATATATATATATATATGTATATATATATATATATATATATATATATGTGTGTGTGTGTGTGGATTGTTTGTATTGTGTTCAATCCAGCCCACCTAAAACTTTGAATACTCTAACATGGCCCTCTTCTTAGTAAGTTTTGGGACCACTGGCTTAATCTATGAGATAGGTAGGGATTAGGACAGTTGTCATAAATTCGCTTGTATTACTATGGGTTTGTGTGTGGGGGATACGTTTATTGTACAGGGTGGGGAAGAAACTGTTGACACAGCTAGTAACACTTTTATCGTTTTTATTTGATATACTCTTGAATTATTCCGTTTTTAAAAACAATGTCCTTAAGATGGCCACCGTTATATGCAATACATTGTTGTATACGCTCCTTGAAACTTGATATGACTAAGCAGTATTGTCTGTCCACATTTGTACACGCAGTCGTTTGTCGAAAGGAGATAAACATTGTCCATCTCTTCGTTTATGTAAATTAATTGGCTTGCGGCCAGCCAATCATAAAATATATATATATATATATATATATAGATGCAATACTGTAATCAATTAAAGCAAATACCTATTTCTCAAAGATAACATTTGGTGAAAATGCATAAGTAGTAGCTATAATGAGAATTCTGGACCACTTTCCCCCATAAGATTAACATTAATCCTCCACACTCCATGTGGAGGAAGTGGCTAAATGAGCGTTCTGGACCACTTTCCTCCCTATAAGATTAACATTAATCCTCCATACGCCATGTGGATGATCAATGTTTGCCTTAAGCCCCATCTACAGACACCGTATCCGCAAGTCCGTGGTCTGTAAGAAACCGATGCTGTAAGGTAGAGGGTGCGAGTGGGGCGATCGCCCCGGGAGCCGTGAACAAGGGGGTGCCGATAGGCTCCTCTCGTACCCATTAAATAGTTAGTAAATCGGTTTAAAAATGTAAAGATTGAATATATTATAAGATCATTAGGTCAGATTCCAACGGATAGTGTTGCCAAATTGTTAAAATACGTCTTGTAAAATATTGAAAATAGAATTGTATAATGTGTTGTGTTATAAAACATCAGTGTAATTAAATCGTTAAAGTGAAAAGAGCAACCGTTGTAAACCGGTGGCACCGCTACGACATGAATTCGTTCAGTTGACAGCCCGTGAGTCACAGGCCTCGTGATGAGCCTTTTCCTTCTCTCCACTATCTTCTAATAAATTGGCAGACACAGTGAATAGACAGACATTTAGACAACAAATCAATACATATTTTGATTGTATTAATTATGATTTATCAAAGTGAATAGTAAATGACTACGTAGTAATATTCTGAACATTTCACAACTACAACAACAATTTATGATGTGTTAATTTCGATTTTTCGAAATGTGTAAATAAAATACTGAATTTATACTAAAATTTATTTATTTAACCCTGTTATTCAATAATAAAAAATTGAGATGTAATCCTGGGTTGGGCCTATCATCCATGGTATCAGCTGACAGGTATGTGTTATGAATTAATTACGACTATTTGAGCTAAAACATAATTAAAAAGTGCGAAGCATAGCCTTTAGATGATCTAAAAAGTGTTTTTTGTTTGGTACATAGGGCGTTTCTTTCAAGGCTTCAGGGTGCTGACTTCACACGCGGCGGGTCTGGACGCCACAGTATCAGATTGCTCTGTCTACAAAGTCTTGATCTGTATCCTTATCCTGGTCCGTACTCCTTAGAAGTTGGTCAACTTTAACTTAAGGACTAGCTTATACGGACTACCAATCACAGATAAGTAAATATGTGTGCGTATCAAAATAAAAGCACCAATGACAGTGAAAGGATCCGTTGCTAATTATAAGTTTGATAGTTCAAATCGTGTTATAAAATATGTATTGTGATTGTATTTAACCCACATTTCAAAATTCCAGGACGTTTTCTTGAAAAGTTGTTTTAGATTCTTTCATTTATCAGTTAACAGCCTGGCGGTTGCTTCTTGCCGTATACGATTTTCTTTCGAAAAGTTTTATTGGACTAAGTCTCCGTCTATCTCATTGATTGGTAGTTGGTACGGTCACGTGATTAAAAATTCAAATGGCTTACATGCGAATATAATTAGTTTTCTAAGGATCATGGACTTTAGGATACGGTGTGTGTGGAGGATCACTGTTAGTCTTATGGGAAATGTGGTCCAGAACTTTAATTTTAACCACTATTAGAGTTATTTCAAATGTTGGGAAGGGTCTTCGTTTGATATAAAGTAGGCGTGATTTTATAAGTTATTCTGGATTTATTACAAGTCTGATAAGAACCTCATATTGTTTGTTGAATGTCGGAAATGATAATAGTGATTCTGAACTCGATACAAGACTGGTAAAACTTCCAATTGTATGTTTAACTTATTTAATAGGAAAATAATGATTCGGAACAAGTTCGATTTAAAAGACTGACATTGTTGGTTGATCTTCTTTTAAAATGATAATAGTGATTCTGAACTAAACAAGTTTGGTAATAAAAAATGTGTCTTGGATTCTTAAATATTCAAAAACTATTTATAAAATATATATATATACATTATTGGGTGGGGTGCAATTGACATTCTTCCACAAAATGGCGTGGCCATGGCTATATAATATTTTCTTCTTGTTGAGTCACATTATATTATGTTTGTGCGCGTTTCCTCTCCGTTCGAGATATTTAATGGTTTTTTTTTAAACAAAACGTCACAACAATAAATAAACGTCATCACACTTAACAGCCATTTTGATGATGTCATTAAACTCCTTCAGAACAGCTAACATAGAATATCGTCATGATTTCAATAGTATTTTTTTAAGACGTGAGGTCATTTATTTCCCCTACTTTTGGGTTGCAAGAATGAAGAAAATGTATCCAGTGTTCTGGGAAACCAAGTGGTAGATGACGTAGCATTTTAAGACGCGTATCGCATTGTGACGTGTATTTACCAAGTCCAAGTTTCTCATACCGTCATGGTTTTGTTTTTTTGGGCAGAAATATTTTTAAAAACATCGTTGGTTAGTTTTGTTTGTTTTTCTCTGGCAGTCAACTTGTACTCCTCCACATTTTGGCAAACTTTGACAAAAATATTATATCATCAAGATTGAACCTCTGTTCCTAAGTGAGATTGTTAATAACTTCAAGAATGTAACTTTACAAATTGACTTTTAAGGTTTTTCAAGTTTGTATAATAATTCAAAGACATTCACATTATATTTAAGAGTAGGTTATGTTGGAGCAAATAAAGAATTAAATTTTTTGTCATTTAGAGTTTTTTTTTTTTAAACTTTGATGCGGATACAGCCATGCACTGGGCAGGTGGGTACGGTTCTGGCCTCTGGGTTCTATTTCCTTGTCCAGATGTCTGGTTTTAACTAAATGTAATTTAATTATTATTTTAGATTGGTTCAAAATGAATTTAGTAACCAAATCATTGCAATAAAATATAGATTTTTATTTTCACCTCTGCTAAAGAATAGTTTCTTCTTTTTTTTTTAGCACCACGTCTTAATACCTGTTCAGGTTATACGCGTCAATGATAATCACTCTAATGGTGTAGGGATGACTAAGGAAGCATTTTAAAGATAATCAACCCACATTTGTATGGAAGGAGAGTGAGAAACAATTCAGGAATCAACACCCTCAGTAGACCCACCGAGATTCGAACCCCGATACCCCCCAGTCATCAAGAGGCCAGTCTAAATCGAGAGTGACGCCTTAGACAATGCGGTCACCGAAGCAAGTAATAAATAGTTAATTCGTACGGAAATTTAGTTAGCTCTCTTATGAATGTTAGGTATTCTATCATTGATCTGCGGGGGCAAGGACTTTCAACCCTCAACTCTCTTCCACCCTTTGGGAACACTTTCTGAACAGTGGCGAATTAAAAAAAATTGCGCCCCTAGTAGGTACAAATATAATATGCGTCCCCCATCCTCAATTTTTCGTCAAGGGCTTTAGGAAATTTCAGAGGAATGAGGTGTTGGGGGGTGGGCAGTTAGTACTCGAGAAAAGATTTCTACGAAAGATAATCAGACATGTACTGTACAATGTACATGCCCTACAGTAGCTTGAGTTAACATTATGAAGAAGGGGAGACTGAAGTCAGTTACAAAGCGATTGAAAAGTACAGTTATTAAAAAAAATGTCGTTCTGACTTTAACTTGAACTATTTCGATAATGTTAGTCAATAATTTTTAAACATTATCATTAAAAACAAAATTTTATAATAAAAATAATGCTATCCCAAATGTGCCGCCCCTACGCCCGTGCCTAGTGGGCCTATAGTGTAAATCCGCTTCTGCTTCGTAATCACACCAAAGTGAAGAATACTTATTTAATAACGTGATAAATAATATAAAAGTATGGCGCTTCTTATTGCCAAGTGTCAACATATTAATTCTCGCCGTTGCTGCAGTGGCGTCACTAGAGGGGTGCGGACCATACCGGTTAGTATTATCAGACACCAAAGTAACTGTCTATACAAATTTTGTATAGTATATCGGCAGAAAATTATTATTAAAAAATATCCCAGTAGTTAGCTATAACCGCACCATTTTTTTCCCGTAAGCATAGCTTACATGTACTGTATTAATATACAAAGACAACTCTAAGCTGATTTACTTTTTGAACCTTCTAGTGCGAAGGTCCCTCCCTACACACACTCATGCCCCGCTTGATGCCGGGCTTGTCAGTTGGACTGTTCATTCCAAAACTGATCGTGAGTGGGGCATTCATGCCAGGAATGCCGGGCTTGTCAGTTGGACTGTTCATTCCAAAACTGATCGTGAGTGGGGCATTCATGCCTAGAATGAAGCCTCAGACGTGTTTGGTACTTTCTGTCATGCCTGGAATGATGACAGGGCAGACAAGCCAAAACTGATCGTGTGTTAGTAACTTCAACAGTGAACCTACTGATCCCACACTTTTAGCATTCATCTCTTCGTTTTTTTGTGTGCTGGAGGTTGCTATTTGTTTTATCATGACTCCCAATACTAAATTAAACTCTCTTGAATTCATGACGGACTTTATCAATTTGTACAGATCGTTTCCGGTTTTGTGGAAAGTGAAAAGTAAAGAGTATAGTAATAAGTTTAAAAAAGAAAAGGCTTATCAGAAAATGGCTGATTTAGTGAAAACGGTATACGAGGGTGGAAACGTTGATTTTGTTAAATCACTGCAATGCTCCGCTATGAACAAATTCTTGCAAATACAAAATGTACTGTTCACGTCGTAGGGAATGACAGTCCCAGCATGATCTGTGTGTGGTGAAACTTGGCAAGCCTGGAATGACAGTTCTGGCATGACAAGCCTGGCATAACCATGTGTGGGGACCTTTAAAGTGGGATGGAAGGGGACGCGAGAAAAGGCCAGTGTTTTTACAGTATTTATTGTGAAACATTTTTTTTTCGTCCAAAATAAATAAAATATTGTTCCAGTACAAACATAGAGTTTAATTTTCTTCACATGTTGATATCAACTGTTGTTGAATATCCGTCATGAGCATAGCGGCATTAGATGACAAACTTTTTAAATAGAGGAAAAAAGTTGTCATTAAGTTCCAGGACACCCTTGACAGATATTTAAGAACTTTTGAGGTCACCATGTGAAGAAAATTAAACTCTATGTTTGTACTGGAGCAATATTTTATTTATTTTAGCTAACAAATAATGTTTTTCCATAAAAACTGCAAAAACACTATATAAATATTTGTGTTTATATATATATATATATAACACTAAAGTGATATATATATATAAAACACTAAAGTGATATATATATATAAAACACTAAAGTGATATATATATATCACTTTAATTTAGTCTTTTATCTCAGTATCTTTTCATTCTTGGGGCGTCTGTGTATACTATAGTTCCATTTTCATAGAACGAGTCTTATCTGACAGTTATAAAAGTTACTAGATCTACTCTTTCGTATTCATACGTCAAGTCATATGATCTACCGCTGTCACTTTTAATATATTTTATCAATACCTATAGAATAACACTAATGATGTTATCAATGTTAGCCCCAAAAAATATGTTTGAATTTTCAAAAAGACTTTTTCTATGACAATTTTACTGTAGCTTATAATATGATTAAATCAATGCACCAGGCGGTAGAGAGTGAAGCTACCGAACTAAACGGTCACGTGATTTCCCCTACTACTACGTTACAACTTCCGTTACATCTTTGACCTTTGATTTGATTTCATTCACAAGTTGAGCCAACACCTAACAGTTCGGGCGAACACCTTCGCTCTGTCAACAATGTGACGTTAATCTGATTTACAATCCCATTCACACCACCGCTGCGCTGCAGTCACGTCAAACTAGAACATATATATATATATATATTTATATATATATAAGAGAAGTACATACAATTAACGCCTAAGTTAATTCGGACATCGTTAGTTCATATGTACATTTATTTGAACATAAACATTAATAATTAATTTTACTAAGGTACGAACAACGTACAATTCAGTTTTAATAGGAAGAATCTTCATGGGCGCCCATAAATAGGTGATAAGGGGGGCTTCATCCCCCTCTATCCCGTTGTCATATTTACTGTTTTGTTAATTTTTATGGAAAAATCAAAATTATATATTTGAAATTTGGTTGCAATTTGCTATTAACAACTTTGAATCATCAATATCCAACTTAACACAGATAAAAATGAAAAAATATAGATCTCCTCATATTCCCTTTCAACAGTTTTCTTTTCTTTTTGTTCTGTTCAATAAAATTGCGAAAAATATAAAATTTCTTTTCAATCGGTTCAGCTACAACTCTATTTATTTTTTGTAATTTTTTTTTGTGTGTGTGCTAAAATTGGTTCATGAAACTTATAGATCAAAATTAGGTTCAGATGCTCTAAAATACCCTCTCCACAAAGTTAAATTCCTGAAATATACTTTCGAGGAGGGGGTAGGGGTGGGTGCCACATAAGGGACTCCAATCAGCCCCCTCCCCCCCCAGTTGGAAAACAAACATGGGCGCCCTTGAGAATCTCATTTGACAGCTAGAAAAGTTAATTAAATCTACTTTCAGATTTCACGTATTCATATGTCATGTAATTAAGACCGCATCTTTCACGTTTTATTGATATTATCAATACCTAAACAATAACATTGAAAATGATAGGTGAGAACTCACCTTATGTAACAGGACGAGCCCGTCAACATATATATATGTATTTATATATACACTTATATACATATACGTAAGAGTTATATGTTAAAATACTTCCAATCTTATAGTCAAAGTAGGCCTTTACAAATAAGAATCACCATTAGCGCGGATAAAGGATGGGAAAACCACAACAATAAATCACTTGTCAAAAACCACCCTCAGTTCACTGTGACAAGATTCGAACCATTGCCTCCTCGTCAACAACTATCGAGAGCTATCTGCTAATCACGCGCTCGCTCGCTCACCAGTCTGGCCACCCAGTCGCTCAATCGCTCGCTCGCTCGCACGCTTGTCAGTTTGGCCGAAACCTAAACGTCTGCATACACCTAATATTACCTCTTCTTACAACCGGTTCAAGTTATACACATATATGATAATAATAATAATAATAATATTTCGGATTATACGCTTAAGTACTAATTACGCTAATGGAATAGGAATTGGGAGGGTTGAATTTAGAGGAAGTGAACCCGCATTTGCGAGTGGAAAACCATTTAGGAAAAACCACCCCCAGTTCACCCAACCGAGATTCGAACCTCGATCTCCCCGTCCTCGGCGGTCGAGCTCTACATGACTAGCGCGTTAGCCAACTACGCCACCGAGGCGGGTCACATATATGATAATTACTCTAATGGGGTATATATATATATGACTGTACCAGCTCTAGTTCTATCTTTCAAGCGCGCGCGCGTGCTCTCCCAGTCTGTCCGACCCTTAGCCTCTCTGTTGAGAACAGAACGTTGCCCAGGGTACACCTTGGAGGTTGTATATACGTCGTATCCACAACGATGATAGTGATTATGAAGATGTGAAACAAGAGGAATTCTTAAACCTAAATTATTCTTAATTAGGCCTAGCCAGATCATGGTGACCATAGGAACAGTTCTCCTTTCGGGAAATATACCTATGGTACCACCGGAAATCGATCCCAAGTCCTCTAGATCAGTAGCCGGTTCCACTGACCACCAGACCAAGAGGCCGTTCTTGACCACGGACACAAGCCTCACGCTTATTTCGGCTCCCGCGACTTGACCTAGCGCTGAAGCGTATCAGTGAGACTAATCTTGGAACAATCAGGAGACAGCTTTATGTCGTGCGCATTTCGGACCGCGCGGATGTGACGGACGGTCCGTAAATAACGTCCCAAGGCGCGATCGTCGCATCCGGAACAAGTTTGTCACGCGCGTGCGCATTGATTGGCCCGCGTCAATGTGACCAACAGCGACAAACAGATGACGATCTTTGTTGGCGCGTGCTTCAAATGTTCGTATCGAGATGTGACGTGTGTTTCGTAAGCAGAGTTACTTTAGGGATGTTCGATTCATGGGCTTTGAATCGATTCTCTGGATCGATCTAGATCCAGAGGCGTAGTATCGATTCAGGCAAAATATCGAGGGCATTGAATCGATCTTCCAAAGATCGATCTAACGATTTATGTAAATATGGTTTACGTAATCTAACCAACTAACTAAAGTGGCCCACCTAGAAATTTACACCTAGGGGAGGGGTGGGGTGGCATCAAAACTGAATTGAGGGAGGGGTGGGGGAGGCGTCAAAATATATTGATGG
>CABFWO010000072.1:529468-562352 GCA_902155825.1 Timema genevievae
CTTATGTGGTGCTGACTGACAGCTCACAGCTGACTTCTGACGGCTTTGAAAAGCTACCAGACCAAATTATGTATCCCTACGCCGAACCATATGATCTGCAAAAAACATGTCTTTAGCAGTTGTCACTTCTGACAGTCAAAATTTAGGTTTATACCTAAATGTTGACTGTCAGAAGTCAGCTGTGAACTGTCAGTCAGCACCACATAAGCTAAAACTGAGGTATAGCTTAGTGGAAGTGTTGATTGTAGATGTAAGTATTCTATAACTACTAAAACTCCGTCGGAAAAATGAGGTTTTTACGAAATATTCCCAAATTATTTACTTGTTGGCCAATACGTCACCATAAATATATTACAAAATGAAAACGTGATGTGATCATTTACAGAATCTAGACGTAAAAAGAGCAGATAAGTGGATTATTCTCTTCACTTTAATAACTAAAGACAAATAGTAACTAATTAATAGCCCAAGATTGCAAGACTTGGTTTCGAAATTTTCCTAATACTAATAGTCAACAAAAACATTTCCTAAAGCCAACCAAATTAAATTTCCCTGAATCGTTTCGAAGTTTTGATTTCTTTCGATCTTTCGATTCGATCTTTTTGAAATCGCTAAATGGTTTTCCGCTTTCCCTCCACGTATATGCGGGTACACTTGCTCCAACCTCAACCTTTCTAGTCCCTAATACATTTGTCATTAGTACATAAGCGTATAACCCGAACGGGTAGTAATACGCAGTACGAAAAAACAACAAGTGGGGCGCCAATTTAAGTCTCTGCTATGTCCCATGAAACCCTTAATTCTTTTGGTTGAAGTCTCGCACGCGTCTTATTATAGCGACCCAAAATATGTATCTACAAGCTCGTCAAAACTTATTTAATTAGTATTACAAACGAGTTTGGTGATTATAAACAATAGCGACAACCAACAAGGAGGAATTAATGAGACAAAAGAGTCGCGATGACAGATGTCGCTTCCTGGCTGTTCCGGACATAGATTGTGCGGCTATTATGTCAAAGAACGTGACAATTGACAATTATTGGCGCGGATGATTGAACGGTGATGTCATTCACTCCCAGTTTGATTAGGGGCGCCGTGTTTATTTACGTCTCAAGACCACAACGGTGACACCGAGCGGTCTCTCATCGCCGTTGACGGGAAGGTGGGGGTTTCGAATCCCGGACGGGTACAATTGGGTTGGTTTTCACATGTTATTTTCGTCTTTTTTTTAATATTCTCTTTCCATGCCTTTTGTTGAACGTTATATATATGCTACGAGCAAAGTCCAAACCAGGATAAAGTCAATATTATCCAGATAATGTTGACGTTATCCAAAATAAGTAGATAATGTTGAGTGAGAGGTGATTGAATAATGTTTTTCTAAGTTTATCCAGATAATAATGACATTATCCACCCGCACTTGGATAGTGGCAATTTCTATGGTTGAGGCTAGGTTAGTTAGGTTAGGCTAGGTTAACTCAGATTAGGTTAGGCGAGTTTAGGCTGTATCAGATTAGTTTAAGTTAGGCTAGGTTAAGCTAAGTTAGGTCAGTTTAGGTTATGTTAGTGGAAAATAAAGTATAAAATGAGGCATTTCGAATGTTAGTGCACTGCTACGATCCAATTTATTGTCCAGTTTCGAAATATTGTTTCAAAATAAAACCACGTTATCCAAGTCCTGCTGGCTAGTGTCGATATTATCCGGATAGTGTCGCAAATGGGATAAATTACTTTCTATTTCTGACTCTATCTACTGCACCTGGATAATGCCGACATCTCCCGGCTAATCTCGACATTATCCAGATTTCGCACACTACCCGTGACATATATATTATATACATAATGTAGATATAGCCTGTCGTATCGTGGAGTGTTGCCAGGGTATGAGATCTTTTTTTTTCCGTCACCGCGCTTCACTAACCGTTCGGGTTGTACATCTATGTACTATACCCTGATTTTGGTTGGAAGAACAGTAGGGAAAATTCAAACATATTTCTTTGCGGCCAATATTGATAACATTTTACTATATTATCTATGTTATTCTATAGGTATTGATAATATATATCAAAAGTGACAGCTGCAGATAGCATGACTTGACGTATAAATATATTAAAATTATTTTAGTAACTTTAGTAAATAACTTCTACTGCTCTTCCTACCAAAATCATACTATACTTACTCTTATGTGTTAGTGATTAAGAAGGTTGAATTAAGAGAAAGTGTACTCACATTTACGTGGAGAAAAAGTAGGGAACCATTTAGGAAAAAAAAAAACAACCTTAATACACCCCACCGGGATCGAATCCTGATCTCCCCGTTATCAGAAGTCTAATCTAGCGCGAGAGTGACGCCTTAGAACATGTGGACACTGAAGCACGTGATGATAAAGATTTAATTTAGATGAAGTCTAACCGAATTTGCGTGGAGGGAGAGTGGAGAACCGTTTAGTTAAAAACAAAATACCCTCATTACACGTGATTGGGTAGGATCCGAACTATAATCTCAGTTTTCGGCAGTCTAGTTAGTTACGGGACTTGCCGCACGAGACCAGTAGCTCTCAATTACGCCTCACAAAGGGCCACAATGTTTTGTTTCCCATGGACCAGGACAGAGGGTGTGAAAACTTGATTTGAAACGACCTTCCCCTTCCCTTCTCCCGTGTAGGTGTAGGTGTAGAACAGTAAATACAGGAGTGTGTTCGGAAACTCAAAGTTTAGCTTGGAGAGCAAATCTGTTCAAGCGTGCGTGAACAACAGGTTGCATTGGAGTTAGGCGCGTGGTACAACACACCTCGACATCTTGGATTACGGCAGCAGAACATACCACAATTAATAGTCAACAACACACCAGTTCATCTAGAAATGCAAATACGTTCTGAGAGTCATCATTAACGGTCCTATATCACAGAAAGAGCTAGGTTCGAATCTTGGTCGGGTGTACTGTGGTTTCTTACAGGGTGATTTTACACGCAAATGTGGGTACACTTACTTAAAATATAACTTTCTTCATCTCTAAAACCATTAGCGAAATTGGTACAAAGCGTATAGCCCGAACGGGTAGTATGATGCAGTGCTATAAAAAATAAAGTAAAATGCGGTAGAGACACGGTCATTAGGCTACACCTTGGACCTCCAAGGACACAATAAGCAGTGATGGTTCGTTGTTTGTTTCCAGGACAAGCAATACTTGACGAGACTGTACTTGTTCATTGTTACCTCGCATCCAGTGTCAAATTTACCTTTTAGGGCCAACAAATATATATATATTCCTACACTATTGTGTGTGTGGTTGGTCAAATTAATGACTAACGGGGGTGGGGAGTTAACTATTACAGTCCTGCCAAGCCTTGGGCTGAAATTACAGGTACTATCTCTATAAAACCTTTACATTTCAATTTTAATTGAATCTCAAAACTCTAGTAAAGAAAATAGTCACTATCTTGCGTAGTTGACTCTGACGTTTTAAATTCTTGAGTATACTGGAGAGAATCTGTGTGCTTTAACATTGTGTACAGTAGCCCCATGGCTTCTTTGGTGCTGACTGACAGCTCACAGCTGACAGCTGACGGCTTTGAAAAGCTACCAGACCAAATTATGTATCCCTACGCCGAACCATATGATCTGAAAAAAACATGTCTTTAGCAGTTGTCACTTCTGACAGTCAAAATGTAGGTATATACCTAACTGTTGACTGTCATAAGTCAGCTGTGAACTGTCAGTCAGCACCAAAGAAGCCATGGGGCTACTGTAGTGAACAAACACAATTCTAATCATAATACACTAATTACAATGCATAAGATAGTAAGTCAGCAAACACAGAACGTTATTCAAAACATAATAACTTACATATTTTATTTTACAAATAAATAAAGTATTATTCTTAAATAGCTTGAGGTGAAAACAATGAAGTTTGAAACATAATATTATTTATTTATTTATTAGCACCGCGTCTTACTACCCGTTCGGGTTATACGCACTTACGCTAATGTGTGATGGTAGGGTGATTGTGAGATGAAATGGAGGACCTACAGTTTAACGTGGAATCCGAACCACGGTGGAGGCCTGGCATTCCTCACATTCAAAAGTTGTGATTAATACACGTCTTGTCAGAGGTGAAGGAAGGGTTTGGCAATCAGATAAATATGTACTGGGAGCGAGGATTGAACCCCAGACCCTTAGCACAGAAGTCTGACACCTTACCCCTAGACCACCAGGTCACCTTGAATTAAGAAGTGTTCCCGCATTTGCTAGGGTGGAGAGTGGAAAACCTTTTAGGAAAACCCACCCTCAGTTAACCCAACTGTTATAAAAAAAACCGATCTCCCCATCATGGGGAGTCGAGTCTACTGCCTTCGACCATGCGGCCACTGAGGTGGGTTGAATGCACTACTACTACTTACTATTAAATATATTTGAAATCAACATGTCTTAAATTTCTCACAGATAAAAACAAGCCACATCGAAATATGTCTTCTTAAAATTACACACAGATGTTTTATTCATTGAAAAGCCTGTCAGGAACTGTGGATACGGTCCCTCTACTTCCCCACCTCCCCACCCCCCTCTCGAGTCTTAATGGTCTGGTACTGTGATCCAGTTCACTCTGCGCATGTCTCGCAGAGGCTCGTCACACTGCGGTACATGATGTCATTGTCTAGGCGACGTCACAGACTCTCCCGTGACGTCACCGCTGTGATGAGCGCAGTGTTATCGGAGGGGGTTGTTCAATGACGTCACACTTCCTGCAGTGCATTCCGTGTCGGTGTGTAGAATGGCGGGGTTGGCAGCGCTTACAAGGTCACTGTTGATGATGACCTTGACATTGGTTGATTTGAAGATAGTTCTTTTTAATTAATATCTGTCACTCTGAAATTATATTTTGAGCGATGGTTCTTTCATAGGTTGTTCTATTCCCATAGTCATAAATATATCTGGCGTGACAGAGCAGGCAAAATTATTGCGCCGCTATTTCACCAATTGAAGTATCATAATCGAATCCCACCGAGGCAATCCAGTGTAACTTTATTTTATGGAATGGTTTGTACGTGTGTATTTTCTATTTACATATGTCTCTACATACAGTACAATTTGTATGGAAATAGAAATGACAAATATATATATATATTGCGGTCAACAATTATAATATTTTACTATATAATTAGTGTTGTTTTCAAGATAATGATTATAGCTATCAAATGTGACGGCTGCAGATAGTATTACCTGGCGTATGAATACATGAAAGTGTATCTAGCAAATTCTCTAGTTATCAGATTATTATTACTAGATAAAAAAAAATATTTTTCCAGATTAAAATATCGATACTGATGCTTACTCTTATCGATACTTTTCTTTCGATACCAGTATGGTATCGATATTTTTCTTCCGATACTTTTAATGAGTACAATATCGATACTTTTCTTTCGATACCACATCCCTAGTGTTGAGAACAATTCACAGGTACAGTTTGAACTAACTCTGCTTACACTGGCAATACTTCAAGACACGACACTGATGTAGATTATAATATGATATAGTAAAATAATCTGATCTGGGACTTGTAAAATGGTATCCCTCATCAGTCCCAGAGAGACTTAATTATCGTTATGACTAAAAAAATATGTATTTAAATACGCAAAAGGAAAGAGAACTATAAATACTGACACAGTTTCAAAGAAGTATCTGTTTCGACAAAATTGGTTTCCAAGATAATACGTGAACATTTTATTAACAATTGTCACCAGTACAAAACTTTAGCTTAAACGGTAGTTTCTACCTACCGAATAGGTTCATTTCTCGGCTGAGCCGAAAATATTGAATTGTTTTCCTCTCACAGAGAGATAAGTTAACTGTATGTGGGCAGGTTGTTGTATATGTCCTAGAACCAAGGGCGGATCCAGGATTTTCGTAAGGGGGAGGGGGAGACCACGATTTCTATGAAGCGGGTGGGGGGGAACTCTGACGGAAATATCCTTCAAAATTTGTGAGTAATTTAAAATTGATTAGAAAATTTGAAGAAAACAAAAATCTTACATGTTTTCAATTTATTTATGTGTTTGTTAATTTTTGTTGGTTAAATTATGTGCTAAAAATGTAAATCAATTATTATTAACAGAAATATATTGCGCGTCTGGGCTACATTACTCGTAGCCCGGTAGTGGAAAGATTAGCCAGTACTAATGTACAGTTGCCCAGGGAACGCCCGAATGTACTAATCGTACATCCTTTCCGTGGAGGCTCTTACCATGTCCCGTTTAACTAACCAAACCCTGGTGAGCATTGGGGTAGTTCCCCTTTCGGGAAAAATACCCAAGGTACCGGCCGGGAATTGAACCCGGGACCCCTAGGCTCGTAACCAGGTGTACTGACCAAAACACAACCGGCCGGTTAGTAATGACAGTGATTGACACGTGAATCAACTGGCTAGTGAGAAACTACGTGAAAATACAATATGACATAGAATTAATTGGTTTAATTTTTTAAATTATTATTGTTAATACTAGCTAAAACAGATCTCAAAAGGGGGGGCGGCTCCCTTACCTCCTTCTGTATCTGGCCCTGCCTAGAACTAGGCTAGAACACCACCAATTTTCTGCAGCGCTAAAGTCAAAGTAACCCTCAATCATTTGATAAGCTTATGGCTTCTATATAAACCTTTGCTTTTTCACAGCGGAACTAATGGTACTTAGAAATGTACGTTTTTTATATGTCTAAAATGTTTAAAAAACTACTATGAATTTTTTTTAAAGAATAGTAAGTAAATTGCAAACATTATGTTATCATTTTGCCGAAATCTTTTCATTTCAGAGTCTTATTATCGCTTTTCTTGCAAACTTTTTCTATTTATCGCCGCGTATTAATACCTGTTAAGGTTATACTCATATGTTATAATTACTCTAATGGGGTAGGGATAAGGAAGGAAGTATTTTAGAGGTAGTCTAACCTCATTTGCGTGGAAGGAGAATGGGAAACTCTTTAGGGGAAAAAACACCTCAGTAGACCCGATTGGGATTCGAAACCAGATTTCATTGTCATCAGCAGGTCAGTCTAATACGAGAGTGACTACTGAAGTGGGTTTCTTGCAAGTCGATGTTCTTTAAACTGGTCAAACAATGGTATTCTGAAAGATTCACATTCTTATTTGTTCAGTTGACCTTTGTCAAATTTGCAAACATTCTTTTAAACATAAATATGGATTTGCCTTGATTTCACATTGAACACCACCGCTGAGGGAACTTCAAGACTTATGGAGAAAAGATTTATCTTCGCTCTCTCTCAGTTAAATGTTGCCAAATTACCTCGCTTTCATTTATGTCTAATGGTGGTGTGCTGGGGTTAATGAAGGAGCTACTGGCAACATCGACGAATCAGCGTTGCTAAATGTGTCCTATATTTAAGGGAAGATTGAACACACTAAAGTGACAGAATGGCAACGCTGTTTACAAGTAGTAACCATACAGTTCACCCAGAGATGATATCCAATGTAGTAGGCATAAGCCTAATAATATTGCGCGACTGGGCTAGATCGATCTGTAGCCCAGTAGGAGAAAGTTTAGCCAGTACTAATGTACCGAAGCCCAAAGGGAAGCTCGAATGTGCTAATCGTACATCCCTTCCGTAGAGGCTCTTTTCATGTCCCGATGAGATGAAATGATGGTGATAGAGAGTATAAGGGTATGGAACCAGTGGAAACACTTAAACCTAACTTAAGCATAATTAACCAAAACATGGTGATTTTTGGGATAGATCTCCTTTTGGGAAAAATATTCAAATTACCATCCGGGAATCGAACCCGTGACTCCTAAGCCTGTGCTCAGGTGCACTGACCACTACACCACGGGGGTGGTTAATGAAGTAAGTAAACCTACTAGATGGTTGAGCTAAATATGACCAATGATGAGCTAAACTTAAAAAAATTAAATTATGGTGTATAATATATACTAGTCAATTCCCCGGTTGAAAAGCTTTTTACGAAAGCTTAAAAATTATTAGATCTACTGCGGTTCTTTTATATGCCATGAAACGTGTTCTAAAACTACTAATATTCACAGATAGGGCTAATTTCGACAAATGGAAGATACATTTAGTGAACTTTTGCCAATGTTGGTTACACTGCAACGATTTTTGGTTTATTTTACATTCTCTCAAAGACTCTTCATGGTGCGGGTTAGATACGGCGTCTAATTATCAAAGGAAGAACCTTTATCTGACAGATAGATAGGCTAGTAGGTCAACTTTCACGTATCCATACGTCAAGTCATGTGATCTGCAACTGTTATTTTTGATAGCTATAAATATTTAATTAAAACCGCGTCTTACTACCCGTTCAGGTTATACGCATATGTATTAATTACGCTAATGAGCTAGAGATGAAAAGATTTAATTTAAAGGAAATGCACTGGCATTTGCGTTGAGGAAGAGTGGAAACCATTTAGGAAAAAATCATTCTAAGTACAATCGAATAGGATTCGAACCCCGATCTCCATGTCACCTGCAGCCCTGTCTATAGCGAGAGTGACGCCCTGGACCATGAGGCCACCTAAGCAGGTTTTGACCAGTGTTGCTTACCACACTTTACTGAAAGGAAAACGGATACGTTTAATTTCAAAATAACCCCACACCGCCATGTTCTATTGGAGAATATGTTTTAAGGAGGTAATAAAAAATAGTAGTGAAATTAAGAGCTCATAAAATAGATTGAACGACTCTGAACTGTCGTATTTAATAAAGTGTATCATTGTTGTATTTACAGTGGCACTGCAGTAGTGCAAGGAGCTAATTTCATGAAGGCTTCACAGGATGTTGCCTTCACCACCATTATCGATTATTGGAGCTATTTTTACACAGCCCTTCATTGTGTTACCGGGCACACAGATCTTGTTAGTCTCCATGCTAGTCTAGTCTACTAGATACATTGTGACGCTACTTATCATTATATTCATTGTTGGACACATTATTGGATAGTTATATCACAGTTTTACCGGGCACACAGATCTTGTTAGTCTCCATGCTAGTCTATTCTACTAAATCCATTGTGACTCTACTTATTCTTATATTCATTGCTGGACACATTGTTGGATAGTTATATCACAGTTTTACCGGGCACACAGTATGTTTGGTCTCCATGCTAGTCTATTCTACTAAATCCATTGTGACTCTAATTATCATTATATTCATTGTTGGACACATTATTGGATAGTTATATCACAGTTTTACCGGGCACACAGTAGGTTTAGGCTCCATGCTAGTCTAGTCTACTAAATCTATTGTGACTCTACTTATTCGTATATTCATTGTTGGACACATTGTTGGATAGTTATATCACAGTTTTACCGGGCACACAGTATGTTTAGGCTTCATGCTAGTCTAGTCTACTAAATCCATTGTGACGCTACTTATCTTTATAGTCATTGTTGTACACATTATTGGATAGTTATATATCAGTTTTAGCGGGCACACAGTATTTTTTAGGCTCCATGCTAGTCTAGTCTACTAGATCCATGGTGACTCTACTTATTCATTGTTGGACACGTGTTTGAATAGTGCGTCCACATATTGGGATGACAGAAAATATAGATTAACACTATTTTTAAAAATTATTATTTGTGTTTTGGTGCCATAGAAAATTAAATCTAAGGTGTGGACCCTATAAATGAAATCAAATCAGAACTTGAATTTTAAAAGTTTAGTTTACAATATATTCACGTATTTAAATTAGTTATTTTCGTTCTAGTTTACACATGATTGATTTGTGAAACAAGTAGGCTATATCTTATTTTAATTTTGATAGTCATTGAAGCGTCAATTTTTTTTAAAAGCGTGCTTAAGTTTAAAGTAATGCATATCGATCGATATCTAAAATTACTTTAGCTAGAGAAACGGGATGATTAGTGTAAAGCTGTAAGAAATGAAGCATCATGGTAGGAAGAGGAAATGGAAAAATATGTGAACTAACACTCAACCGGTATTCAACCACTGCCTAGCGGATCAATCTCGATCAATAACAAGGAATTAAATTTAGTAAAAAAAAATATGCACGAAACAGAAAAAAAGTTCACTTGAGAGTTCAATCTAGATTCATTTTCTTCTTTGCTTTTTCCAGGATGCGTTGAGATGTATTTACCTAAATGGCTACCGTTCAAAGCGCAATGCAAATGCGGGAACAGTTGATTTACCTTATAAATTACATTCACCACACGAGCTTACTTGGATGACAGCTCAAAACGCTACTAAAAATAGTCCCTAATGTAACCCTACGGTAACAGCTGACATCTGTCACTTTGGATAGCTGTAATGAAAACATAATATGGTAATGTATGAATGTTACAGCTAACCACAGTAATTTAGACCAATATTATTTATAATATATTTCTCCTTACTACAACTATAATGAATATTACTGAAATCAATGTTTATTTATATTTATTTGAGGTCGGATACAAAGCTTATTTATCGTTTTATTCTACTTAAAAGAAAAGTATTGATAACACTTACAAAAAAGGTCTATTGCGAGGATAAATATTATCGTGGTGTGTAAAACCATCAATAGATCGCTCTCTTAACGTATTTCACTGTGACAGTTCTATAAAATCTCACTAGAGATCAGTAGTTATACTGTTACCACTACCCATTTTAAGAGTACAACCACAGTCTCGTGAATTATTACTGGGAGCGGAATAATTAGGAGGGGATATCAAAATGGATATAAAACACAACAAAATATTCATAAAGAATTGATGATAAAAAAACCACCTTATGTCTGACGTCTGCTATATTGTGGTTCTTGTGGGTAAACAATAGCAGACGTGAAGACAATAGATGCGATTCGAATAAATAATACTTGTTATGAATAGTTTTCTCCCCCTCATATTTTTTTGTAAAATGTAAGGGCACGGTCATATTACACTACTTTTGGTCACCCATCAGATAAAAAAAACACTTCATGATGAGAGCGAGAGAGCTATACCGACCGAGCGGCCGCCGCGGTTAGCAATGATAGTGCCAACATTTGAGGATACTTGATTTTGTTTCTTGAGCACATTTCACAAGTAATACTACTTGTGGTACAATGTATGGTTGACTTAGCGGAATTTGCCTGTCAATCTTGTACTCTTCTTTCATCATTATTATTATTATTAGCACCGCGTCTTACTACCCGTTCGGGTTATACGCACTTACTCTAATGTGTAATGTTAGGGTGATTGTGAGATGAAATGGAGGACATACAGTTTAACGTGGAATCCGAACCACGGCAGAGGACTGGCATTCCTCACATTCACAAGTTGTGATTAATACACGTCTTGTCAGAGGTGAAGGAAATGTTTGGCAATCAGATAAATCTGTGCCGGGACCAAGGATTGAACCCCGGACCCCCAACACATAAGTCCGACACCTTACCCCTAGACCACCAGGTCAAATTTTTTCCCCCTTGGAGATTTCGAAGCTATTTTGCGAAGCGGGTTGCATCTTAACTTGACGTACCCAAGCCCTCGTGACTAAGTGGATGCTGAGTGAACACTAGCGTGGGTTTGCTTGCGTCATCTTAGGTTAAAAGGTGGAGCGATAGTGTGCTCGGACCACACTATCGGTCCACTTAGCATTCACTAATGTTCTTGCATACCGCCCTAAGCGCTATCACAATAAAGACGCCAATTTACGAAATAGAAAGAAAGTGAATAAAATGATAAGTTCACCCTGCGAGGCCTCTTGTTTATCTACTGATAACACTTCCCCTCTTCCTCCTACGAGTTTACACACCCACTATACTATATGCGCCTTGAAAATATTTTCATGTTTTTAAATTTACCTTTTTTTCCCTTGTGATGTGTTTTTAAATCTACCTTTTTTTCTTTTTTTCTATTCTAGATAGACATATGCTACCACGGACTTTTTTAATCAACATCTTGGCAGGAAGATTTTTATAGGCCATTCTAGTGACTAAGACAAATAGCCTAAGTTGTGGAAGATTTATAAAAAAAACCGTTTACAACAAAACTATTTCAAGTTAAAAATAATAATTTTGTGATACTGTAGGACTATTTTTAGTATTATTTAAGAATTTATGGTTTTTATTTCAACCTTGTATCTTTAAAACTCGCTGAACTCATTAATATTGGAAATCCTATCTTGACCTTCCGTGACGTCACAGTTAGGCAACGTCCTTGATACTTCAATATTATAAGCAAAGCTTTTTCGATTACAGAAAATTTTCCCATTGAAAAATTTACCGGAAATTATTTAGTGTTAGTTTTGGTAACCTGCTTCAGGTTCTGGCCATGCCCTAACTAATCCTTAATTGGAGGCTGAAGTTTCTAACGTGTTGTGGCCAGTCTTGTAAATTATTTATATTTGAGATGTGATCATGCAACGCCACTGACATTTTGCTCGCAATCAACGCAGCTATTCAATGATGCATAGAATCTGTCCCCCACCCTTCCTGATGAGTATTAAATTATTTTAGAAGCGTGTTTGTTGATTGACGGTGGTTTCCAATGGAGAGTGTTTGAAGACTAGCGTGCGGCTTAGGAGAGCATTTTTTTTTTCTTCTTCTACTTAATGATTTAAGCCTAAACAACAATTTATAAACTACGCTAGGCTACTACTATCACTAAAATAATCATGAACATGGGAATTAAATTAAGAAGAGTGAATCTACAAAGTAATTTTTTTTATCGTGTTGGCAATATTTTATAAAATAAACAAATCTATGTTAGTAAAACTTACGTCAGAGGCCTGTCCTCTCGCAGGATACAGACGTCTTACTACCCGTTCGTGTTATACGCTTATGCACTTATTCCCTTATGGTTTTAGGGATTAGGAAGGTTATATTTATAGGAAGTACACCCGTATTTGCGTGGAGAGAGAGTGGAAAACCATTTTGGAAAAACAATTATCAGTACACCCAACAGAGTTTCGAACCTTGATATACCTGCTATAGGCAGTCTAGTCTACTGTGAGAGTAGCGTCTTAGACCATGCGGCCACCGAAGTGGGTTGGAGAAATCTGTATTTTGATATAAAAATTAGAAAATAAAAGACTGTTTGGGTAAAAAATGGTAAATAAAACGAACCAAAATTTAATTTATGTGGTGTGGTGTGTGTATGAATATACAAACTATTATTACAATGTATATATATATATTTTTTTTTAATTATTTATTTAGATTTATTGGATGTACAACTCTTTAAAGACCCAATTATAAAAACTAAGTTCATTTTAGGTACTCATCCGTCTTATTAAATATGAAAGGTACAGGGGAAAAGGGGGAAATGCCAGTTTTAAATCAAATAGAGCACGTGCTGCCATCTGTTAGACAATCATGAGACCTCTCTAATACAGCTTAGATCATGGTTAAAAGATGTCTTTGTCATATTTAAACTAATTTAAAAAATAGTATTTGCTGGTGTCTATATGGGGTTTGAGACATAAATTTCGCTGTCCTGTAAAGGGCGTGTAATGTGACTTTCCCCCTTTTCCCCGGTGCCCTGATGTAATTATGCTTGGTTTATTAAAGGAGAAAAATATATTTACCATCTTTAATAATTCTTCAACTATTATAGTCCAGCACCGTGTGATTTACCACCAATCCGTCAGACTTGTACGGTCTGTTTTGCCGTTCACGGTGAAGTTCGGGGTTAAAATCCCAGCTGGTTGTACTGAGCTTGGTTCTCCCTAAGGGACTTCCAACTCTTCCTCCACGCAAATGTGGGTACATTTCTTCTAAATTATACTTCACTCATCCCTACCTATTATAGTCCAGTAATTTGGTATTTTTACCTAGAAAGTTTTGTAGAAGTCCTGATTTTTGGTTCCTTTATGTTTATCAGGGTGCTGATTATAAATTTACACTTTGCCACCTCCAAACTTTTCGGGAAACATTAAAAAAATGAAAAAAACAAACAAAAAAACTTGACACTTTTTTGTTTTTTGCTTATAGCGTGAAAAATATGCAATCTTACAGAAAATGTACCGTATACAAAATTAAACTAGAGAAAATTTCCCACTATTTAGCTCTGTAGATTTTCTTCAGACAAATAGTTTAGGCTCAAGCGCGCGCTGAAATAGTTTGTATATGTTTCCCTCGCTTCGTAGCCGTCTCTCTGTCGCGCGATCTCTCTCTCTCTCAGTGACATACAAACACAAAATAAAACGATTACCATCAATCCAACCACACTTTTTCAGAGAATTAGCATTGCAAAAACAATCAGATAAAGAATTGGAGGAATTCTTAACCTATGAGCTCTGTTCCTATTCACTATCTCTTTTTGACGAGAGTGTTATGAGAAAAGGTACAAAATCAACTTTTTACAAAGCTTTCAAGCCTGCCCAAGTAAAAGAATTGGACAGCAGTATATTCGTAATCGATGGCGGATATTTGTTGCATCGAGTTGTGTGGCGCAGAGGGCAGTCATTTGCAGATATTTGTGACAGTTATGTTGCATTTGTTCGATCAAGCTACAAGTCAAGTGCGGTAGTCGTTTTTGATGGATACTCCGACAATGTTGATGAAAAAAGCACTAAATACCTGGAGCGCTCGAGGAAAGCACGCAAAAACAATTCTATCGAAATACTGTTTAATGGAACAATGACACCCACGATCTCTCTGGTGAAATTCCTTGCCAACTTGAAGAATAAAAGTCGTTTGATATCCATGCTACTGACGAAATTCACAAAGGGGAACATGGTCTGCAAACAAGCAAAAGAAGGTGCGGATACCCTGATTATCAACACAGCTCTTACCTTGGCACCAACACATGAATCTGTCATATTCGTAGGTGAAGATGTAGATCTTATAGTCATCTTGACAGGTATCTGTACTTCTCCTAACATTCACTTACTAAAGCCAGGAAAAGGCAAAGTACCCTCAAACTCTATATAATCCGCTAATTGCAGTTGACAAAGCAGTTGCCGAGCACATATTGTTTTTACATGCCATGAGTGGGTGTGACACATAATCAGCTTTGTTCAATCAGGGTAAGATGAAACTTCTTCATACTCTGAAGAAGAATCCTGATCTGATCAACATTATTCAGGTGTTTAAAAAACCCTGAAGCTGATAAAGAGGCAGTTGTCGATGCGGGTGAACGTTTCCTTATTGCATTGTACGGGCTTGGTGGGAAAAAAGTAGCTTCAATAAATAAGTTGAGGTACAGGCACTACGTAATGTCTGCATACAAGGCCACAGTCAACATTACCTCACTACCCCCTACTGAAGCTGCAGCACGACAACATTCACTACGGGTGTTCCATCAGGTTCAACAATGGCTTGGTCATGAAAAAAAAAAAGTAGCTTCAATAAATAAGTTGAGGTACAGGCACTACGTAATGTCTGCATACAAGACCACAGCCAACATTGCCTTACTACCCCCTACTGAAGCTGCAGGATGACAACATTCACTACGGGTGTTCCACCAGGTTCAACAATGGCTTGGTCATGAACAAAGACGCGAACAATGGGGGTGGAAAACATCTAAGAACGGCCTCATGCCAGTCACCACCCTGCAGCCTCTTGCCCCAGAAGCTACATTAAATCAACATTTCATGCAAATGTATGAGAGGCTGCCGAGGGAATTGTGGCTGTAGAAAGGCAGGCCTATATTGTTCGAAAATGTGTTCAAACTGTGAAGGAACCTGCGACAACTTGTAGAAAGTTGATGTGGACGAGGATGAAGATGTGGACGAGGATGACGTCCAAGGAATTCAAGACCCGGGCCAAGAACTTGAAGCGGATCAATTAGAAGGTATTTTAATTAATACTTTTACAAACACAGCTATGCATTCTTTAATATCCCACTTTAGATGGTTTTACACCTTAGTCATACCTTGATACACTCATGTTGAACTAACTTAGCAATTGTTTTACTTCTTTACTTTACTTATTTTCTAGATGAATGAAAGGCTCTGAAGGAAGAGGTCAAGGACATCGGGCAGCCTGGAACCGTCAGCAACAAAGCGGCCAAGACAATTTTTATATTATTGTTATTATTATTATCCCTACATATTTCCCTTGCATGTTATATTCTTACACATATTTTATCACAACTGTTTTTAGTTTGTCAATGTAACAGTACCTACGTTAATAAAAACCACATGTATCAACATGAGTATACGTTATAACTCTATACCTATAAACACCCAAGGTACTAGGTATAACAATGAAAACTGTAAGATATTCACATATTACTAGTTCTTAATAGGAATATTATCAAAATAGAGCTTCATCACGAGAAAGAAGCAGGTTGCGCTTGAATGATGAACACTGAGCGTTGTCACTTATTCAAATAGTTTCAACGCGCGCTTGCGCCTAAACTATTCGTCTGACAAAATAAAATATCTGAAGTTAAATTGTAGTAAATTTTCTCTGGTTTATTTTTTATACAGTGATTTTTCTCGAAAACTGCATAGTTTTCATGTTATAAGCAAACAACTAAAAAAGTTAAGTTTTTTGTTGTTTTTTCATTTTTTTAAATATCTCCCGAAAATTTTCAAGGTGATTTGGAATCTTTAATTCAATAGTTGGCACAATGCTTAGCCTGCTACACATGAACAGCATGGCCTGGGGTGTAAAAACCTGAACTCATTTGTGGGTGAACGGAAAGGAATACATTACTGCTTATGGACAAAGAAATTTGCATCCAATGTCCAGTTCCTATGTTTGTCCTTTATGTTATTCCTTTTACATGTTCCTTCTAAGTGTTCTATCATTCTTTACAAATTTCCTTTTTCTTCCTTTTGAGTTTTTTGTTTTCTCTTTTAGGAAGTTGCGTCGCATGTTTTACATTTTCTCCTGATGAGTTCCGATATAATGAGAGGTAGGTCGAGATATTGGGCAGTAACATTATGACCATTACCTCTTTGTCCAGTGGCAGCAATGTAAAGTGTGAACTGTGTTCTTCTTTTCATTGTAACAGCCATATTGTGATTGTTCCCTTTTATATGCCCTTTCCAATACCTTCGTCCAAATATAGCACAATTATTTACCTCGTAAAGTGAAAAGAAATTTTCCTTATAGAGATTGTGTAGCTATAATAATAAAAGTAATATTAAAGTTACAAAAGCTAAAAAACAAACTATTTGTTTCATGCTTTATATGAAGCGTGCTATAACTGTTAGGACTGTTATCTCATCAACGGATCACCAGGAGCGGGTGTATTCGTGTGTCTATTCAGTGTGCCAGCTACTGGAGGTCGAGGTCGAGCCTCGTGATGTCCTTGAGAGAAAATAATAGATGATGTGTAGATACCAATGTTGGCTCTTGTATATGAACTGCGGAGCTGCAGCACCCCCAACTTATTCTGCATAATACATATATTTTATTTTTAATTTTATTTTAGTTCAGTTAAAACACAACCCAGACAAATATATTATATTATATTAAAAATATTTCAGCTTTTTTAATTTTCTCATACTGTAATTATTGTGCTGTTTTGAACAGATGGTTTTCATGACTTTGAGGCTAGGAAAGCGACAGGTGCTGCAATTCGCTCAGAGCCCCTTGTCTAGTGTTGGTGTGTAGAAGCAGAGGAGGGGGACTAGGGGAAATGCCCGAGTGGTAACATTAGGATTGGAGCTGTACTTTTGCAGATCTTCTTGACAGTCAAGAGTCTAACTTTTAAACTGAATTGCGTGAACAACCATTTTGTTTTTTGAATTCTGTATTTATGCGTGTTTAACTGCTTACTAGATGAGTGCAGAAATTAATTCTAAAACTAGAATGTTGTTAACTTTTTATAAATTAATATTTCTTGATTAATTTTAATTGGAAAAATTTAAATTAAAACTAAAGGTCCTCCTTTTACAGTAATTTTGATGTTTATCCAAACATAAATTCAGAGTATTTGGTTGCCACTTAAAAGTAAAACGCATTTTAAGATACAATATTCTGAGCCTCTAAATAATAGCTAGAATATATTTTATCGTTTGCCTTTAATTTACTATCAAAATAATATTTATTCTAACTAAAGAATCACAGACTTTACTCTTTTAATTGCATATTGATATATTTATAATATTTTGATTTATCTGTTTATTTTTTTATATAATTTCATAAATAGAAACAAATCTTTTCTTTATTTTTTACAGCTAATTATAGTATGTCTTCATTGTTATTGTGTTTGTTTTTTAAGTAGAACCCCTACACTCCACAAATACAAAACAAAATGATAGCATTATATTTTATAGAGAGACTAAACTAAACAAAGTAGATTTTTAACTCAGGCAATGTCACTGTCTTGAAACCGTTAATTTAAAATTTATATTTCATAAAACTACCTTTTTGCTAATAAGTCTTAAAAATTAATTAATTAATTTTATAATATAGATTAAGCTATAAAATGTTAAAGGAAAACACCATTATACATCCCGCCAAATGATCCCTCTAAATTCCCTTTCAATCTCAATCTTATCTCCCCTCCCCTCTGCGGTCCCACCCAAAAACTAATGAGCCGCCACTGGTAGATATTATTGTTTTTTATATTTATATATTGGTTACATTATGTTAATAAAACCACAACCTAGTCCCTACCATTGTACAAGTTGGGGTGAGCTCAAGACTAGTTATCCTGAGATTAAAAGATCGCTCTGTGTTCCCCCACTGCCGCTAACCAGGTAGGTGAAGAAATGCTGAATTGAGTTCCTTGTGAGGGGACTTAGAGGTAAGACCTCTCAGGATGAATGAAGTTCATGTGTCATTCAAACACTTTTATAATATAAGTCTCTTTGTTAGGTTAACGGGTCATGAGCGGAGGGTTGGTGGTTTCGACCTTATCTGGGATGATGGACCAGTATGGGCGTTGTGTCCTGGTTACACAAGTTGCGACTTGGTTCTACCAACCGACCCACTCCCACAGCGTCTCAACATTTTCCTGGGTGAGTAGACCTTGATTCAAATATGCTCCACGAGATATTTATATTGTGATGTCAGAAGAGACACCAGAGCATGGTGAATGTGGTTGGAATGAGATATCTAAGAAATGTATGTGGGAAAACTCTTATGGACAGAGTCAGTAATGAATGGGTGCTGAAGGAGTGCGGTTTGAAAGGGAATACAATAGTTCAATGTGAAAGAAGCATCCTACGTTGGTTTGGATATGTTGAGAGGATGAGTGTGGATCAAGTGACAAAGCAATTAATATGAAGGTAGAGTGTGTGGATCAAAAGGAAGGGGTAGGCCAAGTAAGACGTGGCTAAATGTGGTAGACGAATGTGTGGAAAAGAGAAACATTAAGAGTTATAAGAATAAAAGAGCATGTATGACTCTGTGTATGGATGTTGTTGAAGAGAAGGGAGTATACAAGGATAAGAAAGTGTGGAGAAAGTTAGTGGGAAGATTATGGAGAAAGTTAAAGAGAATTGATTAAGTACGGATTTTTTTTAGTTAAAAGCACAGTTTCTCGTCTTACCCACAAAGGAACAGCATGATTAGGTATGTATGTATGTATTATTTTAAATTTAAATAAGGGAGATTATGGATATCTCCTATTGGATATAGGAGAATGAATCACACATGGATGCATTTTATATTTTAATATGATGGTCTATCTATACTAAGTTATGCAGATATTTATATTTATATAGATTATATCAGGTTGTGTTGTTTCCAGAGTTGGCAGGACTGTACCAGTGACTTGGTTCTCTCCCTCTCGCTGTTATGTTTATTGGATTTAAAGGGAAATTTTAATGCTGAATGGAAGGAAACAATTTAGTGGTACAGTCCTGTCAAGACATGCTTGCCTTGGCCACAACCCAAGAGTCCACCCTAGATAGTACCATTGTTTTATTTAAGATACATTTCCATTACCCTTACTTTATAATAAAAAGTTTTTATTTTACAGGTTGCTTGAATAACCGAGAACAGCAACTAATTGAACTTGAGAAACTCCGGAAACAATCGGATCACTTGGAAGCCACACAACATATCTGTCAATGAACCTTGAGTTTCTGATAGGTTATCACCAAAATCAAAGAGGCATGGCTACCAATGTATGTTTTGAAAAAAAAAATTATTAAATTTTTACATAAAACATGTCACAATATATTTTTATTTAAAAATAACAATTTGTAAATTAACCATAAACAAATGTAAGTTTTGTATAATACTAATTTACAACTCATATTTTCAAAACTTTTTATCTCTTAGTATACTTATTTAAAAATATAATAATATTATTTGTTATATTGTCTCTGATACAACTAAAACTAGAAAATAAGATATATTAATTTCAACTCCAAGGCTAATGATAGCTTAATTGATACGTGAATTGTCAGCCCAGAGTTAATTGTGCCACACGGGTATTTACACTTCAACAGCTGTATTACACCTCACAATCATTCTCACACTTGTTCCTACACACTTATTAATGTAGGCAGACACTTGAAGACACTTTTTATCAGTTATAAAATTGTTTTTTTAAATGGATTGCATAAATGGCAAATGCATAATTATTCTTGTTTACGTTGATCTTAAGAAGATGTTAAAATCAGGGGCTTAGAGGATCTTCCTTAAGATATTAATATTTCTTGATGATGGTATCCACATGGCATCAGAGTGGGCGTCGCCGAACTCAACATGCGCAGTCACATGCGCAGCGGCGCATTCTCTTCTCGCGGCGGTGAAGCACATCGTCCACACTCCGCACAGAGCGGGGCTGCACGTCTGGAAAGTTATACAATGAGACAATGTTTTAGTTTATAGGCTTGAGTTGAGATATGAGGAGGGGACACTAAGAAAGTGCACCAGCACTCACTTCAAGAGGGGATGGAGTGTAAATCAGGGGAAGATTAGCACAACAAGTTGGGTTATAAATGTGGTCACTTTCAACTAAATCTACATTGAGGTTTGGAAGTTCTACTTGAGACACGGACTTGAAACTGAAGTGAAACCAAGTCAACAGCAACTCTTAATGTCGGTCATCGGTTGACGTCAACATTCTGGGATACAATATAATCAATATAGCTTGCACTTCTAAACTGAACATGAGTGGATAGTCACTTAGCTGTGTTTTACCAGCTAAAGAAACATTTAACATTCTTTCGTTACATTTTTATATAAAAATGAAACTATGTAAATTATCCCTATTAGTGTAAACAATTAATATCTTTAAATATTTAAGATACCATCTTTTAAGGACTCCCACAGCTACTTGAATTGAAGCTATGTTAGAGTAATATCTGTGTATGTAGGCCTATGTTTGGCAGTTTGACAATTTGGCACACATGTCAGTGGGCATGCCGTCTAAATGTCACGCTCATATATATTGTGTTTTCAATGATGGGGAAGTTATGGTATGAATCACAAGTGAATATAATGTGAATGTGTTTTATTTCTCAATCTCTTTCCACACATTTTCCCCAAAATATTACCTTTCTCATACCTGACATATTATTGTAATTAATATATATGTGTACAACCTGAACAGGGAGTGAGAAGTACTGTCATTGAGTCAATGATTTAACTAACGTCTGAATACGGACAAAAACTAATACAATCTATATTTGAGGTATTGTCTAACCTTAATGTTATTACTTTAATCATATCTTCATCAGAATCATGTCTGTAATACAATAATTGTATTGTATAGTTTGGATGGGAACAGTTAAAAATGTTGCCATACTGTAGCTCAAAGGTGCCCATCGTACAGCCCATGAATGTGTTTGTTCCAGTCCGCACACGGTAAAGACAATGTGAACTTTATTATAGTGGATTGTATGTTGAGTTGAAAACACTACTCAAGTATAATGTCTTAAGACTCCCCCTAAGGATAAAACAAACTATCATGACCAAGTCTTTGTAACCAGCTGGTCTCAGGGGCATTGCACAAAATACTAAATATATTTGGGGAGGGGGGGATGAAACAGTGTTTTTCCCAACTCTAAACATTTCGAAATTATAAAAATTTCTAAGTGGCAGAGGAGAGTACATGAAGGGCAATGTTGAGAGCAGGTTGGGGGGGAGTATGAGGGGAGGCAGGAGGCTCCCAATTTTTTTTTAAATTTGGGGTGATAATAAAGGCTTGAACCAAGCTTTAAGGCAACTGTATTTTTTAGTTAATTAATTTATTTATTTGTTCATACGTGATTTTTAAAGCTATAAGGCTTTTTCAGTGCATAAGGAAATAACTTGAATTATTATTTATTTCAGTTTTTTTTGCAGATATTGTTCAAATCATGTAATTTGGATTAAAAAATTTAACTGACTTTATTACAGTTGTTTCCAACATTTTGTAGTTTATGACCACAACTTTTCTCTCTGCGGTCATCACGACCTAGTTTTAAAGTTTTTTCACTGTGTATTTCTACCAGCCCGGACTATCTACAGTTAACTACACCAGTGGGATAAGTGATTTGACAGGAAATATATCCTTATTTGCTTGGAGGTATATTAGGATAAACTACCCCTGGCCTGAATTAAAATCCTTACTTCACCTTCACCAACAAACTAAAACAAAATTAAACCCGCATGTCCACTAATGCTTGTTTTAATTACTATAAATTGCTTATAATAACGATTATATGTTACTAATATGTAATAAAAGAGAATCAACAAGCCCGGGGTTGGGGGATGATTTTATATTATGCTAGCAGCATTACAAGGCTGCCACAGTAAACAAGTCAGCAAGAAGCTATCAGAATGGAATAGCCAGAAGGAACATAAGCAGTAACTAGGCAGAACTCGCTCGTCACTTTATCAAAAAATGAGCAATTTGTCCATGTTTATTTAAAAACATTTTGATCTGTAAAATAAAGCAATAAAAAATGGAATTTATCAATATTTCTACAGTATTTTGATACCTGTCTACCAAAGTCCTGCTTCATAACTTCATGGAAGTTGCCCTAAAATGTTAATACTGGTAGGTCAATAAATTATTCTAAACATATTGTAATTTAGCACATGAGGGTGAAGGGGCATCCCCTGACATTTTATTAAGTAACTTATGGCAAATTCGAAATCAGCACTCTAAACAACATGGCTATACGAAATTTCATGCAAATCGAACACTAAATAACGAATTTAAAAATGTATCCCAAATTTTAAAATGTTAAAGTGTGAAAAAAAACTTATTTTTTGTTTAAAGTAGTCTACCTAATCAAATGAAAAATTATAAGTGTTGTAACAATGCAACAGAGCTCTATTACTCCTCTTCCTTCATTGTTGCTTTGAGCCTATTTAAATTTCAATGTTTGATGATTTTTAAAGTTGGAATTTTTTTGTAGATTAGAGATTAACAACTGGGGAATTTTAAATTTGTCTGTACAAGTCTGTATTTAAAGACTTTCATAATAGAAAGTAGTGGGGTACAGAATAAGCCTAGAATTTCCCAACTCNATGGAGTCACTTGGGTTGGAGTCAACATTTCCTAACAATCATACTGTGATGTGTATTTATCTCACAATACCTGTTTAAAATTGTCTAAGTGAATTGTCATTTTCAAAGCTAAAAAGAATAAAATCTGAAATGAGATCACGCATAAAACAATCACATTTGAATTAACTTTCAGTAATGTCAATAGAAACTGATCCTATTCGTGAACTGGATTTTGATAACATAATAACCCCATTTGCAGCAGAGAAGTCACGCAAAAAAAAATTTTAAATAGTAACATAATTTTTACTTAGTTGAAATTAATAATCATCATGAAGAAAAATTGAGATCAAAATGTCAAAGAGTTCATACACCCATACTTATCTAGAGTTTGAATCTTATGGTAATCTGAAGAACAGTTGGAGTCTTAAAAGAAGGTGCGTTTGGGCCTAAGGCTAGACATTGTTTTTCCTTGCTTTATCAAAGAGAATGAAGGTCACCGATATCTTCATTGCGTAGTTAGTTGTATGAATCACATGTAATAAACATGACACAATAAACGTTTGATGATAATGGAAGTATCAAAGACAAAAATGGAAAACTATTGCTAGTGAAACAAGAAACGTTTTCAAACAAGTCAATAAAAACATGTGATGGATAGCTAGTTGAAGACAAATGAGCTAGTCACTGAAACACACACATGTGCATGTTTTAAACTGCACATGAGTTTTGGCCTGTACACTGTACAGTGATCTGAATTTGAAGGAGTGAAAAAGGCTTGGCAACCAAACACCTTCAAGTAGTGACTTATGCAATATGTAACAATGCATATTTATTTTTCAGAGAAAAAGTGATCTATTAGTAGTTTACTGACTATTGATTTTTAAAAATGTATTTTTTTTCTAATAAAGGGTTATGTTACACTTACAGTGGGGGCGGGGCTCTTCAATACGAATTTCTTGCTGTTGCTCTTGCTGTTGCATCATGGGAACAGGCAGTCTTTGGAAAGCACGAGAGTTTTCTGGCACAGGAAGTTGGTGGAATCCACGTCCTTCGTGCACCTCCAAGACCTCCACAGGGATCTGGTGCATCATCTGGAAACGCTGAAATATAACATTTATTTTGATATAAGTTATATATTATAATTTGTTAAGTGTCATAGCATGTTCAAAATATAAAAAAGTTTTTTAAATAACAGTTTTATTTAAATTAACTTAAAAAGTGATTTAATTTTTAATTTTATGATAAAATGTGTTAAGCAAAAAAAAACTTTACTATCAGAAATATCCTCTAGTCTAATATGTGTTAATATTCATTTTTAAAAGTAAACAGAATTTAATTTTGTAGCACTCAGAAGTGATTGTTTTAAAATTTTACATAGAATGTATGTTAATTGGTACTTTTTAACCTTTTAGTGAGTAACCTAATTAATGAGATTAAGAACAATTAGATTGATCAAATACCATCGTACTCTAAGCACAGACTGTACTAACTAAGAATGTGGCACCTAATTTAAATTCGGTATAGATTACAGAGTCCATTAGAATTTTATCTTCGAAAAACCTATTCAAAAGTAATATTTTCATAATAATTGTGATTGTATTTTTATTTTTTTCTAGCTTGCGATATGTTCCAGCAAAGAAAATGGGAAGTGGCACACATCATTGAACCACAATGTCTAGGAAATATTTAAACCCAGTTGTGACAGTAACACCACCTGCCACTCACATAGAACAATAGCAGAACCCCAAGAGAAATTTTAATTCACTTTTATACCTCACAACTAATTTGGCATCCCTGAAGATAACTTCCTGTTCATTCTACTACTTCTTGAAGAAGCTGCCATGTGACATTAAAATATTGAAGTGTTTGTAAATATGCGATAGTGTTTTTTACTTTATTGTGAGTTTCATTTCATACAATTCTGTAATTTTTTTCGTGTGTAGGCCTAATGCTTTTTATTTTATACACATAAGTAAGACCTTTGGTATTTTGTAAAATAAATATCTTAAGCATGTGATGTTAATGGCCATTCTTTGAATTAGTGTTGTTCATAGATAAATTCTATATTTACTTAACTGGTATATGTACCAATCAAAACTTTAGAAATAGACCTACAGAACATAATAAAGTGTCCTTTCTCCCAAAGCAGCAATTATATTAACTGTGTTAATCCAAGAATATTTTTTGAAACATCTTTAAAAACTTTAAAATGACAAACTGAAAGTGGTAACATAAGCATGCGCAGGGTGTGGCTAAAGGGGGCGCCAGTTGGAAAATTGTGGGGGTGGGATCAAGGAGCCCCAAAAAATATGTTTGGATATTTTTTAAACAATTGCAATAAATTAAAACAAGAAAGAATCAATGTTTTATTTTACAAGATTATTCTTTGAAAAACATACATTATCAATTACCTAATGAATAGTACTATTTTTTACAAGTTCGTATCCACAGCCAGTCTTTGTTCTATGAATGGGACCATGAGGTGTTGTCAAGTCATCAACTAATACTCTTGGAACATCCAATGACGCTGTTTCCAAAAAGAATGTTAAGTACTTTGTTCTTTTGCCACTCCAACCTTTCCTGCTTTTTTGTGGCTAGTAGGGGTAACATGTCACCCACGCTGCACACGGCTATGAGACGTAGCTACATTCCTTGGCAACATATTTTCAGCAGGACATGGTAAGAGGAAAGATTTCAACAAGTTGTAGCCAGTAAAAACACTCCCATGGACTGGTTAAAGTACAACTTTGGGGATCCCAAGATCTCCTATTTTAATTCGTAGCTCTGGGTACATATATTCATAATGCTTTCCCTTTATGAAATGAAATAATGTATCTACCTATTGTAAGAAATGTTGAGGATCATTATCTTCAAAACTTATTTGCGCTATATTTGGCAATGATCTTGTGTCAATGTGAGTTATTGTGAACTCACCTGGTGTTGTTTCTATCAAGATCTGTCATAATATCATTGATTGTTAGCTCACCTGGTGTTGTTTCTATCAAGATCTGTTCTATTGTGAGTGATTGTGAACTCACCTGGTGTTGTTTCTATCAAGATCTGTTGTAATGTAGAGTGATTGTGAGCTCACCTGGTGTTGTTTCTATCAAGATTTGTTGTATTGTGAGTGATTGTGAGCTCACCTGGTGTTGTTGCTGGGGGAATGGTCGTCCTTCCTTGACTTCTGTCACCTCTATCGGGATCTGTTGCATATGCTGGTGTTGGAAAGCTCTTCCCTGGCGGCCATCTTGCATGGCCATCAAGGGGTGGGGAAACTTTCGACCCTCACGGGACTCCTGAATGTGGATTGGGATGTGCATCTGACAAAGACGAGTGTTTTAGTTAGTCACACATAAAGCACATGATATGTTGTGTAACCTGAATAGCCTTAATTGTATAATTAAATGAAAAATAAATGTTTGATCCAATGAACTTCTATAACTATGCTATTTCAAATATCCTCATAAACCAAATAAAGCTGAAGCACTCCTCAAATTGACATTGTCTTTAAATTCTCAACACAATTTCATCAAAACGTCATTAAGTCACACATAATAATTTAATTTATTAGCGTGATGATAGTTGATACATTCAATGAGTTATAGCTTAGTATGATCCCTGTCCCACCAAAGGGGTCAATTGGGGAACTCCCTCCTCCCCTGCAAGACCACAAATAGTTTTGGTAAAAATTAGAATCATATGGAGTATAGTTTATTCAAACGTTCAGGATTTAAGGTGAGGCTTACAATTTGACATTTAAAGGCTGTATTATTATTATTAGCACCGCGTCTTACTACCCGTTCGGGTTATACGCACTTACGCCAATGTGCAATGGTAGGGTGATTGTGAGATGAAATGGAGGACCTACAGTTTAGCGTGGGATCCGAACCACGGTGGAGGCCTGGCATTCTTCACATTCACTAGTTGTGATTAATACACGTATTGTCAGAGGTGAAAGAAGGGTTTGGCAATCAGATAAATCTGTGCCGGGACCGAGGATTGAACCCCGGACCCTCAGCACAGAAGTCTGACACCTTACCCCTAGACCACCAGGTCACCTTAAAGGTTGTACTGTTACACACATTAAAATTGCTGCTAAAATGGGGAAAGTGGTGGGCTAAGCCCCTAGTTTCTACATATCTAATGTTGACATAATAGTAAATATCTATTGTAAGTATATACACTATTCTAATGTTTAGGTACATTATTGTTTTTAAAGCTCTTAACACAAGCTAAAGGTTAATAACATCTGACACTATACTTATAGAAACTTTAGAATTCCTCGTAGTATACACAGTTCTACATCACGTCAGGACTAATTACCGGTAGCTTCAACCGGACTGTGACAAAGCTACCGGAGGTTCAGCACTTTGGGGCCATGATTTCAGCACACAGCTGATGATGAAATAAAATATATATTATATCAAACAATTATTATTAGAATATTCTAATAGTATGGCATATTAATCCTAACTTAATTTTCGTGAAATTTAGTAAACACTAAGTACATTTGATGACAGTATCTAATTAGCTAATTTATAAGCAACAAATTTTATCTAAATAGTTATTTTTAGTCTTTGAAATAAAAGTGATTTTTGAAGATTTTGTTAAATAATCTAGCCTCTATTAATGAACCAAAGAGGGTTTATGAATGCATCACATTTAATGAATTTTATTTTCTCTCGACTCCTTGAAGAGACTCATCAAATAAATCGATATTTTGATAAGTTGATGTTCCATGACCCCTGAAACATACAAAAAGTGTTTTTTGCGATGCCGTCTTTCTATATTTCGGATTAAAGCCGAATACATTTTACTAATAGGGTTAAAACTTTGTATCTGGGGTTTTCCTGATGAATTTGTATAGTTAGATAGTTAACCTTAGAATTAAGGGTAGTTTACTTAAGGTGAAAAAGTAATTTTTTTTTTCAAAATCTGTTTTAAACATAGACTGTTTAACATTACAAACAATTTACCAATTTTCATTTTCCATTGAAATTGACTTTTAGGGCTGGTACTTCAAATAAGCTGAAATATCTAATTTTGATTATATGTTCCCAGCTATTTGAGATATGAAATAGCTTTTCATTGTAAAGCTGTTGTACTATTAAAAATAAAAATATTTTAATTGGAACATATTTTTATAAAAATCAATCGTTTCTGAGCTACAATTAATGATAGCCTATATATCTTCCTATAGAGTGCTTGGGAAAAATTAAATTGATTACTATGCTCTTTGGTGGACAGAGATGTCGCTTTTTTCCTATGTTTATGTAACAGTGTGTATTATTTCATGTACTGGTGTGCTCTTTGAGACAGTGTTTCTGCAAAAATGTATATAATTTTGTTTCACAAATCTTACAAGTTTTTAGTAAATTTCTCTATTTTTAGATAAAAGAGAAAAAGTATGTGCTGAGCGTTTTAACTACTTACTTTTATTTTATTTTAAACTGTATTTGAAGTATTTAACTCACTCTTTCTGAACTGACTGATTATATCCGCACATAAAATTTCTATGAGTGAAAGTGTACCAATTTTGCCTGTAAAGGTATTTTCACATAGCTCCCAGGGTTCTCTTACATTCCACAATCGACATGGGACCAATGGCTTTACTTCCCTGTTAACCTCGGCTGGGTTTGAACCCACAAACATTGGGTCCTAAGGCGAGCACTTTACCTCAAGACCACAGAGGTCAACTACTTTCTACTATTAAAGAAAAGAAATGCAGTACAGTACTTAGATTATTTAAATCTGTGTGTTTAGTTACCATTAAAATATGAGAGATAGGCATTTATTATAAATGTCCTTCTAGTGTCTCCTAGCCCGCCCCCTTTCCAAATTTAACTGTGGCTACCATGTTTATGGTCGCCCCACCATCCCCCTATTCCACCTAAGTACATCTCTTGGTGTGCCACTGAGCCAGATTATACCTGTAAGTTATTGTAGATTTAAATTTACAAGTCTAAATAGGCGTATAGGGTGGTTTAGGTAAATATTACTCTGTGTGTTCCTATAGTAAGAAATATATGTATTTCAGAACATATTGCATCATTGTCAGCTTTTTTAAACTAGATGTATTTTAAACCTATATTTTTTGTTGTGTACTGTATATGAGTGTTAAAGGGTTTGTGGTAAAATGATTATAAAGTAGGAAGATAATTTTTACTACAGTACATAAACATTACCCAAGCCATAAACAAATAAATACTGGCAAATTTTTCCCAAAAACCAAATCTTTAATAAAATCAATCCTGTGAGGCCGGGTGAATATGGGCGATATGCGTCATTTTTGTAGTCGCGTCCCAGCATTATATTGAATTGAATGATTGAGCTCACATGGGACGCTAGCTCTGGCGTCAAATTGGCATCACTGGTGCGTCAAAACTAGTGACGCGAGTTTCTTCAGCGTTGTGTCAGTAGCCCTACCTGTGAAGACATAGAGCAGCGCACACATACTGCATGTGTCATTGTGAAGCTGATTACCTCAAAGTAACTGCAATCATTTCCTGTGGTCTCATGGCTGTGTTCTGGCATTGTACACTTACACTCACTCTAACACTAACCTAGTCATATGATCACACTCATACGAAAATAGTTTTCAAAATTTGCAATATATTCCCTTTAATCGATGAACATAGAACTAAATGCACCTTTCAAATGTCTGGCACTGATAAAGGGATGCACCCAATACTTTGGCTTCTTTATTTGTTGTAGACGTTCAAAAAGTAGTAAAGACAAACTTTATTTTCCCGCTCCCGGAGCGTACTTATCACGGGAATGGCTTCAAACCAACTGAGGCCGTTAGTTGCGTTCAAATAGACGCAAGTTGCTAGTGTGCACTGCTCCAGGTGCTGTGTCGTGGCGTCAACTTAGCGTCACCAGACGCAGGTCGCTAGTGTGCACTGCTCCAGGTGCTGTGACATGGCGTCAACTTAGCGTCACCAGACGCAGGTCGCTAGTGTGCACTGCTCCAGGTGCTATGACATGGAGTCAACTTAGCGTCACCAGACACAGGTCGCTTGTGCGAACTACTTTTAGCGGTGACGCAGCGTCACAGGACGCGTCTGCAAAGATGATGCACGTCGCCCATGTGCACTGGGCCTAAGCTTTGCTTGATATTTATTTAAAAAGTATGCGTTCACTTTTCTCATTTAAATAAACAATAATTTGTAATCAATTATCAGGTTGTAGTTATTAATATTATTTTAAAAGCAAAGCTTAGCAGCTTGCTGCTTGTAAAAATTTAAAAGGAAGCAACCCTGTTCTGATTGAATAATTTATTAGTTAAATCCCCTCAGTTTAACCTCCTGGATATCGTGTCTTAATTCATTAACTCGCTTTATGTAACATCTCCTGATGACTTGTATGGCCTACCATGTCTCATGCCTTAGAATTTCACAATTATCTGAACCAGAGCTGCCATTACCTCATGCTATTTGTCACCCAAGATTATGTCTGCGACTAAATTGTTACAGTTGACTTGGTTTGTAAGTTCTGTTACCTGTTGCTCACGTGCTTCTTCAGCCTGAAGTTGCTGTTCCTGACCGTCGGTGATGTGGATAGCAGTGTGCATCGGAACAGCAGGTTGATGAGCGGGGAATGCTACTGGAATAGATACTTGCTGCACGTGCTGTGGGTGTGCGTGAATCTCTGGTAGGGGCATCTGTTGCATCTGCTGGGGAGGTGGACGCATATCTGGTAGGGGCAGCTGATGCATCTGCTGGGGAGGTGGGCGCATATCTGACAGGGGCTGCTGTTGCATATGTTGTGGGGGTGCACGCATATCTGACAGGGGCAACTGTTGCATGTGCTGGAGGTGGGCCCGCATGTCTGCTAGAGGCAACTGCTGCATGTGCTGAGGATGTGCACGCATCTCTGGGTGCGGCAACTGCTGTTGATGGTGCATTCTCTGCGGGTGACCTTGGAACTGCAGGGGAAGGTGGACCGGTCCAGGTAAGGGAATCATGACTGGACCATGCATCACTTCCATTGGTGCATGGCTGAAATAAACGGTAGTTGAGATTGTAAAAACGTCATACATTTAAAGTCATGGGACATAGCTAAATTCTACATGTTGGATATAGAAATAAGGAGAGTAGTTGTAAATTTGAAATTTAAAATAAATGCCTTTCACAATGAAATATTAATGTTTGATAAATCAAAACCGTGGTTTGATCACGATGCAGTGTACCATTACTAATCAAAAAGTTAGATCAATTCACATAATAACATAATGTGATAACTTCACAGTCAATTGTAAAAAGATTATATTATTGTTGGCATTATAAAAATTCAGTTGACTTACTGATTGGCTGATGATCAATAAATTTCACATCCAGAAAAATACTTTGGGGAAGGGGGGCATGGATGTAACTAAGATGGAGGAGCTATTGGCCATGTCTGTATATAACTAAGATGGAGGAGCTATTGACCATGTCTGGATATAACTAAGATGGAGGAGCTATTGACCATGTCTGGATATAACTAAGATGGAGGAGCTATTGGCCATGTCTGTATATAACTAATATGGAGGAGCTATTGGCAATGTTTGTATATAACTAAGATGGAGGAGCTATTGACCATGTCTGTATATAACTAAGATGGAGGAGCTATTGGCCATGTCTGTATATAACTAAGATGGAGGAGCTATTAGCCATGTCTGTATATAAGTAAGATAGAGGAACTATTGGCCATGTTTGTATATAACTAAGATGGAGGAGCTATTGGCCATGTCTGTATATAACTAAGATGGAGGAGCTATTGGCCATGTCTGTATAAAACTAAGATGGAGGAGCTATTGACCATGTCTGTATATAACTAAGATAGAGGAGCTATTGGCAATGTTTGTATATAACTAAGATGGAGGAGCTATTGACCATGTCTGTATATAACTAAGATGGAGGAGCTATTGGCCATGTCTGTATACAACTAAGATGGAGGAGCTATTGGCCATGTCTGTATATAACTAAGATGGAGGAACTATTACCGCTGGTCGTTGCCGCTCTCACAGAAGATGGCCATCTTCTCCCCGGACACGTGCTCGTAACGTGGGTCGGTGGTGACGTTGATGCCGAATGGAAGTTTGACTGTGCGTGGCTGGTGATCCACTATTTCCTCTGCCCTTCTCTTCTCCACAACACAGTTCATTCGAGACCTCTGGTTCTTCTCCACGAGCATCTGACAACAATATGTGGAGACAATCCAGTTTACATGGCTACCGTGGGCTTAAACTATTACAAGACATATAGGGCCTCTTGCCTAAACAAACAAAACATGTGTTACAAGCTGGACTTACTAGGAGAACATAGCTATCAAAACATGTGTTACAAGCTGGACTTACTAGGAGAACATAGACTATAAAAACATGTGTTACAAGCTGGACTTACTAGTAGAACATACCTATCAAAACATGTGCTACAAGCTGGACTTACTAGGAGAATATAGCTATCAAAACATGTGCTACAAGCTGGACTTACTAGGAGAACATAGCTATCAAAACATGTGCTACAAGCTGGACTTACTAGGAGAACATAGCTATCAAAACATGTGTTACAAGCTGGACTTACTAGGAGAACATAGCTATCAA
>CABFWO010000072.1:565896-577909 GCA_902155825.1 Timema genevievae
GGGAGGGGGCAAGGGGCAAAAGTAGAGGGGGTGTTATTGTTTCCAATGAATACATATTAGTTAGGTCTCACTAATTAAAACACATTTAAATCAACTTTAATATATTGCTATCAACAATCCTTTATAAATTATACATTTTATTAATAGTCTCCCTTGCGTGGTGGTTCTACATTGTCCCCCTATCGTGTTCTAAAGTACTTTATGAAAGGGAATTATTTGTTTGAGATTCTGTTTGAAATTAATGAAAGCTAAAGCTGAAAGATCTGAGGAAGAATAAAACATCCTGGGAACTTCATTTCCGTTCTCTTTTTTTTTTTTACCAACAGAAAGTAATTGTGGTCTTATTGTGAAAAAAAATCGACCTCGATATTAAGATGAATATCTATGGTACGTTTTATGTGTGTCCGAACCCAAAAAAGAGGATTTTACAATTCTGTCTGTCCCCAAATCATTCTGTTTGTCCCTTGCCACGGATATAAAATGATTCAATGGATTTTATTCAAACTCTATATTTATATTTTATAGAACTAGACTTCAGGATTTTTTTTTAATTTTGACCCTAACCTTCATATTAAGGGTAGTTTACTGATGAATTCCAAAAGACTTGAAAATGGCTCTAACGATTTTATCAAAATGTAAATCTAGGGATTGTGTGGTATGACAAACCGCATTGTGTACTTGACAAATACAGTGATAAAGAAACAAGACTTTGTTCAGAATATTAATTATGGTGGTGCATACATGTTCATATAAATCAAACTGTATTACTAATAATGTTCTTGTTTATTTGGTAAGGAGTAATAATAATTAATAGTAAGGTTATATCTTCTTTTATATTCCCTTCTCCTTATTTTATTTACTTCTCTTCTATGACGACGACATGTTTCGGTGATTTGTCACCATCTTCAAGTCTTATTTGTATCTTTAGATGATTGATTTTACTTCATACTATTGGAAAGTTTGTGACAATTTTATTTAATGAGATCAAATAAGACTTCAAGATGGTGAAAAATAATCACCGAAACATGTCGTCGTCATAGAAGAAAAGTATATAAAATAAGGAGAAGGGAATAAAAAACTAGATATAACCTTACTATCAAACTGTATTAGATGAATTAGAATTGTGCTGCATAGTTTTAGTTTTAATATAAGGTTTAGATAAAATTTTAGAAGTGAACAAATAACTTCTGTAGCAAAGCTTTAGGTTTTGTTATTTGTACAAGTTCACACTTTGATGTAGTCAGTTTTAAAACATTCCAAGAGGAATATTTTATTATATTCTTCATAACACTAGTATTGTTAAGCATGTAGCAAAACAAAAGAGAAGCTACTTAGGTCTACTTAGACTGTTTACTGTCTTAGTGTTGTTATATTTATAAAATACTGCCGTAAACTCGTGTCTATGGTCCGTGACCTATTCTACCACTACCACAACAATAATAGCTTACTAGAAGTACAGTGGCACAATCTCAAGAGATTGTGAAAGTTTCTGCGTTGCTAAAATTAATAAAACGTCTTGTATTGATTAGAAAAATGAATAAGCTACACAATTATTAAATGACAATATCTTTGAAAGTGTGATAGATAGTCCATCAAGATTGCCATCCATGTCTACTGGAATGACACAGTATCAACTATTTGACATAAATTAGAGGAAATCTGTTTTATTATTTGTATTATTCAGCCCATCATTGGATTCAAGAAATAAGGAAGGGACTCTGGTTTAGTCATAAGTGGAAGTAAACATTACTATTATTATTATTATTATTATTATTATCACCCCGCGTCTTAGTAGACCTTGGCATAGTACCCATACAATAATTACGCTAATGGAATAGGGATAAGGAAGGTCGAATTTGAGTGTAATGTACCCGAATTTGCATGGGACCATTTTGAGAAAAAACACCCTGAGTACATCCGACCGGGATGCGAGACCCGATCTTCCCATCACAAGAAGTTCAATTTGATAGGAGATTGACGTGTTAGAACATGTGACCACCGATTAATAAATAATAAAGCTGTTGACATCAGGATGGTGTGATTGTGTGATTGGGGCAATCCTCTGGGATTGCTAAGGCTCTGTTAATTTAAGTAACTTATAGAGTAAGCTGACCAGTAAGTTGAGTTTGGAACTAAGAAACTGATGAAATTTTCCATTTGGAGCATCGCACTGTTTGGAACAGAAACTTGGACTCTTAGTAAGACTGGACATATTTGGAGAGCTTTGAAATGTGGAGCTGGAGAAGACTTGAGAAGATTTGGTGGCAAATGAAGACGTCCTAAGAAGAATGGTTGAGAAGATAACCATTTTGGATGTGATTCTTCGGCGCAAAGCAAACTGGATCGAACATCCTTTGGAGGAACTGTCTTCTGCAGGACGCCATAGAAGGTAAGGTTGAGGGAAAGAGGAACTTAGTAAGGAGGAGGATTAAAATATTGGATGACTTGAAGTAAAGAAGAAAATTCTGAGAGATGAAGGAGGAGGCAGAGGACAGAGCGCATCTGAAGTCTTAAGTTTCACTGACAAAAGGAATAGACCTGTCGTAAGACAGAACACATAATAATAGTAATAATATGTTTTATTGTATCAGGAGTTCATACTATTCATTAAATAAACATGGTCCAGCTAAGCACAAAGTGCTTGTCAGCTGGTGCTTCACCTTAAATTTCGTAAATATTTTTAATATATAGTATAAAGATATGTTTAATATATTACATTCATTTAAGTTTATTCTTACAACATAACATAAGTCTGATACTCAATTAAAGTTTCTTAAATCTATTACATTTTTTTATTTAAAATTCAAAAACTAATCTCGAGTCCATTCCATAGCTTATTTGTCATAATTAGTCACTCTAGTATTATTATTTCATTAAGTCTGTGAACCATTTAGCCGTTTTTTATCTCTCTTTTAACATTTGATATTTTATCTATTCCCAAAAGGGTATCCTATGTCATGTTAAAAAGAGTCGGTATTATTTTTATTATTTTCATGTGTTGTTTTCCGTATTTATTTATATATAAAGGTATTTTGTACTGTCGTTTTCTGGTGTTGTGACTGTGAGCCTGTCTTACTTTATATGTTTCTGAGTAGTAGTAGGCCTATTGAATTATTATTCTATAGTTATACATGTATTTTTACTGTCAATGGTTTCCACTACTTATTCATGACTTTGGTACTATTGTTGTATTCACTCATTGTTTTAAGAACTTTGGTTCGAATATTACTTAGTTGATTTAAATATAGGCCTACATCACTCGTCTTTCCCCAAGAAGTAATACCAGAGCCTGTGGTTCGATTAGCGCGTGATACACCATTTTTAGAATATCAAATGTAACATATTGTTTTAGTATAGGCCCCTTCATAATTATAACCATTCCCGCACTTACCTACCAACCTACTTATTATGTATAATAGGAGTATTCCATTTAATAATAACAATAATAATAATAATAATAATAGTGTTAAATGTGTATATATAAATATTTAAAGCTAATAGGTTGAAAGCTTTTAATTCTAAGTTATAACGAATGTTGACCCTTCCCTCTAACTGAACCAACATTTGACAAAGGGACGAGCCATGGACGTGCAGCTGGGTAAGATGTTGTAGCACCCTGACCAAGTAAGGCAACGACCTCCCAAGCAGTGGCGTGTGTCGACATTATTCTGGGTGAGCGCCTCACTTTCTCCTCGCTAATATTCCACATACACCACTGCACTTACAAAGCTTTCATTGGGTGCTGCTTGCTCCGAGGAGTTTATTGTCTGGATATTATTATAATATATAACTACAACTATACTGTTGGTTTATTTATTGTTGTCTTAAACTCACATTTTTATAAAGTGTTATGATTGACGTTTGTTTTTTAGCACCTAACCTTCTTCTCCCGGTAAATTAGTTTGATTTTCTTTGAGTACAACCTTTTATTTTATTCATTCAAATTTATTGAAAGAATAAATAAATTTACCACAGGGTAAAGAATAGATCGTATTTAGGCCTAATTGATTAGTTGTTTAGTGTCACTCTAATTTTGTTTTAAGTGTTTGTTTGCAGCTCAATTATTATTAGGGAAAGATAAAATTTAAGCTGTTAAATATATATATATAAATATTTAAGCTTTTAAATAAATATATATATATTTAAGTTGTTAAATATATATATATTTAAGTTGTTAAATATATATATATATACGTTTATTTTACTTCTCAGATCAATTCTATAGAAGTTGGCAAATAAGGTGATAACAAACAAACATAACAAACTATAACAAACTATTTAATGAATATTTGAATTGACGTAGACTACACTTATTGAAAAATTATAATTATGATTTCAATATTTTGGCTACTTAAGTCCTTTCAATGTTTAGTTCACAAAATGGCCGCAATTACTCTGTCGAGTGTAGTCTAGTAAACAATGGACAAGAAACTGTGTTTGTTGCTGAGCTAGGAGTCATCACTCCGTGTATAATGTTCCGAGTGAACACAACACACACAACACAACACAACACTCAGCCAGTGGAAGATGAGCACTTACTTATCAGGCAACAAACACTCAATGATGTTTCGCAATCTAGAAAAGTTTCAAAAAGTTACAAAATGAAGATCATTAGCTGTTTTCACAGCTCGGTTCAAGTGCTTCAATACTTGCCTTAAATAAATAACGTTCAATATTGGGTAAATAAATAATTTGTTTCCAGATTTATCATTTGTTTAAAGCATTTTCAAAAAAATAAATTATTTGGTATAAAATTATAACATAAGAGAAAACAATAAAATAAATTTTAGTTTGGCATTTAGTTTGTTTCGTATCCAGGAGAGGGTTCAGGTTTTTCATGGGAGGGGGGGGGCTCTCATGGATCCGAGGGGGGATGTTCCCCCCTAACAAATTCTGCCGGAAAGAGTATATTTGAGAGTAATGTTTCAGTACTTGAGACTAGTCCTCGGACTAAGACTAAAACTCTATTATTGAAATGTATTGCTAACAAATGATAAGAACATCAAGTCTCTATTTCATTGCTTGGCACGGTCACGTGATTAAGGATAGGGACTGTGTAGACATGAAGGGCCACGGACTACGGACCTATAGATACGGAGTCTATAGATGGGGCTTTAGACTGTGAGACCATCGATATGAACATAAAGTATTCTCACGTGTTTCTAAAACTAATTGTAAAGACCTCTATTCAGATCATCAATTTCTCCAATCAAATTGATGAGTAGTTTAAAAAGAAAGGCATGCTACGAATGAAACACGTGCTATCTACACTATCATGTATTAGTAATAGTAAGTTCACGTTAAGTACAGTATTTAGCTCTAAGTGACTGTGTCCTAAGTACAAGTGGTATTGAAAGACGCCCACGACCCACCGTGACCTACATCCGAACAGAACTTAGGATCATCCTCGATAGAAATCTGCCAGGTCACACAATAGTTCATGACTAACCAACTCTAGAAATAATAATCGTGAGACTACGTGAGAAACGTGAGCCGTGTGATTTCGAAAACAAAGCTGGACTAGGTTCTTCATGACCTATCACATCATATTGTATGCGGGGGGTTTTCTCCCAGTATAGAACAAGGGGGGGAATACTAAGGATACCAGCACAAAGAAGTCAAAAGTAATGTTAGGAAACTTTCTCTTTTCTATTTCATACAAGTCAATCTGTGTTTGTTCCCTGTTCAGTTATATAACCCTCTCTACAACATCTTGTGGTAGAAAGACCTGTGGTTTCATGTCTACTGGAACGTCAAACTCTCCAACAGCTGGTTCTACACCTCTATACAACATCTGGTGGTAGACAGTCCTATGGTTTCATGTCTACTGGAGCATTAAACATCTCCAACAGCTGGTTCTACACCTCTATACAACATCTGGTGGCAGAAATACCTGTGGTTTCGTGTCTACTGGAGCATTAAACTCTCCAACAGCTGGTTCTACACCTCTCTACAACATCTGGTGGCAGAAATACCTGTGGTTTCATGTCTACTGGAGCATTAAACTCTCCAACAGCTGGTTCTACACCTCTCTACAACATCTGGTGGCAGAAATACCTGTGGTTTCGTGTCTACTGGAGCATTAAACTCTCCAACAGCTGATTCTACATCTCTCACATTCGCGGGACAATATTTACTGCCGTGTTAAAAATATGACATGGAAATTAAAAAAAACTATATTTTTTTAGTGAGTCCAATCTCAGAGCTTACGTAGGAGAAAATACCGGAAGATTAATTTACATGCCCGCTTATCTGGACTAAAATAGTATTTATATAATAAATTGTGTATAGGCCCTACTATTTTAAAAATTGTAGAAATACAGTTTTATCGTGTTAAGAGTTTTGTGTACATTTTATAATGTGTTTACACATATGTTAAATATTTATTAATTCTACAATATTCTTGACAGATAGGTTGGATGTAATTCCCTCGTGTTTGAATGAAAGCGTCAAATCCCGAACTTAAAAGAAGGTCGTAAAGGCCAATCAGAAACTACTATTCCTTGCAACAAACACACGGTTAGTGGTGTTGTAACTTGATGACAGTAATGACTCCAACAACAGTACGTCCCTGACTTTCCACACGCTATTAGAGCCTTCTTCAAGCTACTTTCACTTAACAGGCGCTATTTGACACCAACAATTAGTACATGTCAATTATAATATGTTAATGGAGGATGTATCCCTTTGGGACTAGGCATTAATAAACATAATTTTAAAACGACGTGCTACATTAATGTAAGTAACTATTTATAAGCCAAAGTTTGAAAATCAAGAAGATTACATCTAAGAGAAATATTCTCACACCGCAGTATTTCTTGTGAGAATGATAATTTCGATGCCTCAAGACCACCCAAAAATAAATAGTGTGTTGGAATTCTCTGTTTGACTTTGTTAAAATATATTTCATTTCTTTGAGGAAAGTTAGATCTTCATTTCTAACCATTTACTTAGACCTTAGAGCTGCTACATTTTGCGCGAGTCTTCAATGAAAATGAGAAAGTTAGCCCATTTAAGATTTATTTTTAAATCATAGAAATTATGAAATGTAAGGTTTATAAGCCTATAGGTACATGCTGCTGCCTCCATTTTGTCGAGAGACATTTTTTTAAATAACAATCATTACTAAAATATCTCAATATTTATGTGGCCTGAAACGCTCCGCTGGGCAGTCCATTCTCGCTACATTGGAAGTTATACAACTGTTGTATTTAATGCTCTGTTGCTTTAGTGAATATTTAATCACCTGTTTTAACACACACCAAAAAAACGCCAATAATATACAGGAGTGAAATTTACAAGACAAGTCACAAATATTTACACTATTTTAATAAAAATTTGTCAGTATATTTATAAAATCAAGTTTAATTTTATTTTGCATGACCTCATTTTTTAAAATAACGATTAAAAGAAACAGTATAAAGTAAATTGCTTTGTACCCCCTGGGGTTCTGTCCTAACCAGTAACTTAACCTGATGGTAAGACGTGGTGCCCAAAAAAACAAAGTAGCTTGAGATGTTTGTGCTACTCATATTAAATTGATCATATATTTACTATTATTATGACTCATAACAGTTCAAAAGAAAGTGAGTTTAACTATAACTTCAATTAAACTATTAAATAGAGTAAGCCAATTATTTTTATTTAAATTATGTTTGGAAAATACCACCTGTACGCGGGAATCGAATACATGTCCAAGTGTCATATTTCAACGATGACTCGTTTAAATTAAACATGCACCGTTTTCATGGCTTTATCCATACTGAGTCCATAGGAGAATTATTTGATTTATAACAGAAGTATTATTATTATTTTGATAAACTCATCAATGTTGTCTCTAGTGAAGTAATAGTCACGAAGAGCATAATACCTTTATAAAACTTTTATTTATAACAATGAGCATCACCGAAAATGGTTTCCACAAAACGTGTTTTCTATCTATGTAAACTATTTTTACATTAATTTCAATGTTTCTATTTCCTTGTTTATAGTGCTGGCCACCAGTCGTGAGAGTATAACCGAGTAGCATTGATAGTGTTCAAGTATCTGACATGTTAGCAGAGCTAGGCCTACAGAAGAAAACAAAATAAACAATCATAGCTAGATCATGGGACGTATTACAGTTGGGACCCACGCTCCTTCTTGGGTACATTGTAAGCAAGGCGTACTGATGTACTAACTCGGCTGTTGGGGTGACCCATTTAGGATGGTTGTAAATGTTTTCTCAAGTTGAGCGAAAAACAGCAAGGGGTGGATAATAAGACAAAACAAAATGCTAAACTAATCTAACCTAACCTGTCTTAACCTAATATAAGCCTAATCTAATATAAGACAAAAAGGTTAGTGAGCTTGAATTCACATCTACCCGCAGGTCTATTACCTGCTATACTCCTCCTGACCAGTTAACGTGGCCCAACTGTTGCAACCAAAATAATGATGCATATAAATAGTTACTAAAAAATAGAAAACAATAATAATAATAATAATAAATTATATCAATAATGGTAGTGTTGAAGGCACATCATTAAAAAAAATAAAAAACATCAACAAACAAGAAATTAGAATAATGTAAGTTTAAATATAGAACATGCAATGATAATACTAATGATAAGGAAATTCCTCCAATAACTCTGGGTTTGGCTCTTATTTTTGATAAAATTATAATCAGACAAATGTAGAATTTGCGGCTTGGATACAACGACCAATAAGGCTGACCTTGCAAGAGAAAACAATTTCGGACTCCGAGATGATTATCATCATCATCATCATCATTAGGGCCCATCTAGAGGACAGCGGAGTGTTGGTGAGCTACTATTGACTTGAGGCCTCCAACCGGAAATGGACTCATGTTCCTGCAGCCGTCACGTCTATGGGAGAGTGAAAGTGTATGTTCAAGTCTTATCGAGGTCAGCTGAGCTAGATGGTCGTCGCTCGAGGCCAGGAGATAGTTCTCCCTGGTACTAAGTATTCTAAGGTTCCTGGGAGAGCTATTCCACCTCAATCGAGGCTTGAAGTGATTGTGTTGATATTGTTTGTGCAGGTGAGAGGTCTACTAGGACCTATCCTGATAACCAACAAAGTGAAGAGCATATTCCGTCTACACCGGGGCTTGAACCAATATATATATATATCAGATGTGAAGCACTAACAATGTTGGCCGTGAGGGAAGATGGTAGGTGGAGGCAGAGCGTACAACCAACCAACTACCCTCACTAATAGCTCAATACTGTGGAGCATTTAGAGCGGACCAGCTCAACGAGCCAATATATTGATTAGAGAAACTACAGTATCTCCATGACTTCTTTGGTGCTGACTGACAGTTCACAGCTGACTTCTGACAGTCAACATTTAGGTATATTCCTAAATTTTGACTGTCAGAAGTTACAGCTGTTAAACACATGTTTTTGTAGATCATATGGTTCAGCGTAGGGATACATAATTTGGTCTGGTAACTTTTCAAAGCCGTCAGCTGTGAGCTGTCAGTCAGCACCAAAGAAGTCATGGAGCTACTGTACTTCAATACGGTAAGAGTGTAACTACTGCATGACAGTAACTAGTGTAACTACTACGCTCCTGGTTTACACCCAGTATCTAAGTCTCTCTGTGAATGTTGCAAGTGTTTGTGACCAGAAGCCGCCTGCAGTGCTCCACAAGTAGGTAAATGGTACAAACTGCTGACTTCACAGACAAAGGGTGATGACCTGCGCCCAGTACTTGACAATCTTCACTCAAAAATTAACCGAGGTAGAGTAACCGCACCGGATGACGTCATTTGAGAGTTGACTGGCATGTTTCGTCATTTAAACAAACTTTTTTATTTTCCTCAACAAGCTATCTACTTGTTTATAAACTGTTGGCTAACTTTGTGTTTATTACGCAATCGAATTTAAGAAAAATATTGTTTTCTAAATGTACCGTACATAATTTTATGTCACAAGGATTCAACAATGGCCCTATTCATACATAATATTACAGCCATATTTTGTCGCGCTAAACTGCAAGGCAATGCTCAAATCACCCGCTTCGGTGGTCGAATGTTCTTAAGTGTCACTATCGCTATATAATGAACTGATTAATATGGGGAGATCGGGGTTCGAATTTCTGTTGGGTGAACTGAAAGTCATTTTTGCTAAATGGTTTTCCACTATCCACACACAAAAATATGGGTACATTCCTTCTAAATTCAAACTTCCTCCTCCCTAAAACATAAGCATATTTACCCCCTTAAACACACTCATCCCCCCTTCCTTAAGAGGTCATTAATATGTCCGTCCATCCGTGGTAAACGTATTAATGTAACCCTATGGAGGGTCGACTCCCTCCACCCAATCGCAAAAGAGTGAGGATGGTTAATGGATGACCCCTATTCCTCAAATACTTGTTTTCCCACCCTTTTAGACTATTCCACCTTTGTATAACTTTACAGATTATGCTCGATCAAGTTTATTTTTGTCACTCAAATATTATTTGTTACATTTACGAGTTTGGAAGATTCAAAGATTAACTTTTAATGGCGATGTAATGTTGTTACGATCTCGACTGATATTGTCGGTAAGTTACTGCCCTGTGATAAGCTTGTTTGTAGGTCGTAGTGGCAGTGTTCATAAAGTGTTTCATGAGCCCCACATCCGAGTAGAGAGTGGATGATCGTGATACGCTCTGGTGTACCCCACCTTTCCCTCAATCCATCTAGAGCACCAGGAGGACAAACACCTTGCTTGGACTACAAACTGCTGCAGTTCATTGGAGGGTTAGGTGAGGTATCGGGTAAACTCTCTCTCACTCTTGGACTTGTCAAACGATCATTAGTCATTACTTTCAAGGAGAATTAGTTTTTAATATTCAACGAGTTTGGTGGAAAGAGATCATTAGGTTGTGTGTTTTAGCTTTATTTGAATAGTTCTGGTTCATTGGTTGATTTTAATCAGTTTATTTTTTATTTTTAGTCAGAGTAGTTTAGTCGATTGGTTTTCCCTTGAAAGGTAAAGTTACCGTTGTCCCCGCGAAGGGAAGAAACGCTTCCGGGAATGGACAGTTGGCGTGACTTGTTAGCTCCTGACGCTGATCATGAACAGCATTTTACTATAACGGGACTAATGGCATTGTTGTCATGAATTACATTAACTATAACGATGTGAGTAGTAACATTGTTGTCATGAATTACATTAACTATAACAATGCAAATAGTAACATTGTTGCCATGAATTACATTAACTATAACGATGTAACTAGTAACATTGTCGTAACGAATTACATTAACTATAGCCATGCAAATAGTAACATTGTTGTAATAAATTACATTAACCATAGCAATGCAAGTATTAAAAGTGTTGTCACTAACTACAATAGCCTTAATGGTGCAACTATTAACGAATGTGTAATGAGCTACAGTGATCCAAATAATATACACGACTTACAGCCTAATTTATCAAAAGTCAGCAACACCTAGCAGGAAACAGTCAGCACATAGAGTACCGGGGGTTACAACGAACTATGGAGAAGTACCTCTCTGGATAGAACCAGACAGTCAGCCACCCTCCCCACTGTGTCCATATTATGGCCATGGTGTCGCGCCAGATAACTAACATCAAAACTAACTAAGATCATTCCCTGTAAGGAAGCAATACAGTATGTTTTATAAACATCCCCGATCCAGACAAAATACATTATGCAGATCAATAAAATACACAATAATTATCATGTTCACGAGGACCAGCTTGTTTGAGTAGTTGATCATCTATATTTCATGAATAAACACATTTTAATTTGGTAAATGTTTGGATGTATATTTCCCCGTGTTCTCGGTACTCCTGTCATGTATTGTGATCAAAATGTCCTGTCAGAGTGCGAGGCTATGTGGGACGGTATCTTACTGAGTGTGAGGCTATGTGGGACGGTATCTTACTGAGTGCGAGGCTATGTGAGATGGTGTCTTACTGAGTGCGAGGCTATGTGAGATGGTGTCTTACTGAGTGCGAGGCTATGTGGGACGGTGTCTTACTGAGTGCGAGGC
>CABFWO010000073.1:0-43051 GCA_902155825.1 Timema genevievae
AAAAAACTCAATATACACAAGACAATCTCGTAAATATAAACACATATAAATATTATTAGAATTTGAAAATAAAAACTATCAAGTGTTTTCTATATTGTTTGTAATCGTTGTTTTGCCGCGTAGTGTCGCATCTTTAATTCTTTGTCAAAAGACGTGCACTAGGCGTATCCTTATCCTGAAATATCGAGACTACTGTAATTATATAAGTTTGCATGGAAAAATACATAATTTCATTTTCAACTGACGTGATAATTACCTGAGGAATAAAGGAAGGTCTGTATTACCAACTGACGTCATATTTACCTGAGGAAGTAAAGGATGGTCTCTAGTTTGGTCTTTGAATTCCCAACTGATGTAATATTTACTTGAGGAAGTAATGGAAGGTCTCTAGCTAGATCTGCATTCCCAACTGACGTAATGTTTACGTGAGAAAGTAAAGTAAGGTCTCTAGTTTGATTCTGCATTCCCAAGTGACGTGATATTTAACTGATTAAGTAAAGGAAGGTCTCCAGCTTGGTATCTGCATTCCCAACTGACTTAATATTTACCTGGGGAAGTAAAGGAAGGTATCGAATTTGATCTCTGCATTCCCAACTGAAGTAATATTTACCTTAGTAATTAAAGGAAGGCCCCAGTTTGGTCTCTGCACTCCCAACTGATGTAATATTTACCTGAGGAAGTAAAGGAAGGTCCTGCATGGTTCAGGTCTCCTTGGCAGCGAGGAAGGTCTCTAGTTCGATCTCTGCAGACACAAACAAACAATATATGTCACAAGCTGGGGCCAGGTCAGACCATTATCCTTCTGGTCTGAGGGTGATTCATAGTGCTGGGGAAAGCCGTTGAGATAAGGCTTAATGAGACATCGAGTGTTCGGTTAGAGTACTCGGAAATTTGAGGTTTTAGTTGTTGTTCGAGCTAGGCTCAAAGATTTTTACAAAACTCGAAAAATTTGAGTAATCCTTATTTTTAATTTTAGCTCGAAAATTCTGAGTTTAATTAATGTGATCGAATTTAAAGATAGGCCAACTATTTCATAGCTAATACAGTCCCAAAATATATCCTTTTTTCTGATTTATAAAAAAAAGTTACTCATCAATTTTTTAATATCTTTTTTAAAATCATAGTTTATGTGACCATAACTTTATTTTTACATACAAATTCATTCTTAAAAATAAATTTTTGTGCTTAAGATGTATGCATGGATCTATTCAGCGGGAAATATTTCTGGTAAAAACATTCCTCCGTATTACTCGAACTCGAACTAAACTCGATGTTTTCATTCAAACTCGATTCAAACTTGACTCGAAGTGAAAAATGTTTACTTAGACACCCCTAGACATTACATAGTTATTAATGAGCTTGCATTTTGTGAGATGTAAGTTTTTTGAATGAACGGGTCTAAGGTAAAGAAAGAAATATTTTTCCCTCCTTGCAGAGAAATTAATTAACACGCAGCTGTTGTCATCCAATTGAGCTTTATAGTCTGGTTTCTTTTAGGAAGGTGGGGGAATATCTAATTTACGGTGATCGACCGAATTCTCGATTCGAACCAGTTCCTGTCAGGTTATAGGTCAGCCTTTAAAGATGATGGTGTCTCAATGGTGTATTTAACAGCTGGAGACTGTTCAAAGACCATCTTAAATATATTCTTCTTAATTCAACAATCAATTCAACAAATGTTTGTTTGATATGATTTATATCCATCCGGAGCTGGGCACGCACTCAGCCCTTCAGCTGGTTAGTGTTGCCTGCACCATCTGGTAGAAATCACAGGTATTAGGCGAGTTCATGAAGTGTGGTGCTTTCCCGTGCCCTTCCCCGCAGAATTTATTTGAACGAGCTTGAAAGTGCTTACCAATTTTCCCGGTAAGGTATTTTCACATACCGTCCAGGATTCTTTTACTTGCCACAATCGACATGGGAGCGATGGCCAATATAAAGAACCAATATATTGTGAACGTGACGTCTTAGACCACATTCCCACCGGCGTAGGTCAGTTCCATATTCAAATATGGCCAGACAGCTTAGCTCAGTCGGTAGCGTGTCTGTCTACTGAGCTAAGGGTCTTGGGATTGATTACCGTAATGGCCGAAAAATTTATCATTGGTGAAATGTGCGTTTCCGCTTTCACAGTGATAAATTAAAGGCCGAGGGCTGTGTGTTGTGTTTGTGCTAGATTTAAGTTAGTTTATAAGTCGTGTGCTGATATAATCAGTTGGTTCAGAAAGTGCCTCAAACTAGAAAAAAAAACTCCATGGCATGAGCCCACGATCGAGCTTTGCCGACCCAGCGGACGTTAAATACTTCAAATAGTTAAATAATAACATTCAAATAAGTATTATGTGGTCACGTGGACAAAGGAGGACAAATTTAAATCTCTTGTCAGAATGGCAATATGTAAATGGAAGTGTCAAAAGAGACCAAACTTATCGTGAATTGACAATAATAGGCTGAATATGACCAGTGTAGGAGACGAATAAATTCAATACTGTATTATTTTTTTATCTTAGTGAACCGCCGCTCTAGTTAACACCAGAGACAGCGATTGCTAACAATGTAAATAAACATGACAGGAGACACTTGAAAGGAAAAGATATGAGTGCATTTAACAAATTAGTTTAATGTAACAAAAGGCAGAGATAGATACAAAGAACCTCTTCAGAACACAAACCAATATACACTAAAACAGTCCTTTGACTGTTCCAAATTAATTAGCCACACAGATTGTTAAAAAACAAATACTTTCTAGGCGTGAGTATGGCGTGAAGCGCCCACTAATTGACAGACAGGTTAAGTTATTTAAGTTCCAATCTGTTGGCTGTCAGCTCCAGACATAGATGGATCGGTCGAAATTATACAACAATTTGAACAGTACAGGGGAAGTTTCAATTCAGTGTTCTCGCCTTACTTTGTCATGAGCTGGCGCATGACCAATTGGTCTAAACCAGATGGGCAGAAGTGACCCACAAGTTGAGCACCGAAACAGGTGAACAACATAAGTTAAATATAGTAAATATCACGAGCCATGCCAGATGGGCGAAAATGACCCACAAGTTGATCACTGAAACTGGTGAACAACATAAGTTAAATATACCTAACTACATATTACCATTAGGCCCGGAACAATATGAACAGCCCCTTTCCCGACTAACTGCCTCGCAGACTACAAAATGGTCATACGGGCTAAGGTGTGGTAATCATCCCCAATTAAGCTGCTGGTCTTAAGGGCCAAGCAGAAAACATGTGAAATACTAAATGACTTCACGCCTAGCAACCTAAGCCGACTAACTGGCTCGCAGACTACAACATGGTCATACGGGTTAAGGTGTGGGGATCATACCCAATTAAGCTGCTGGTCTTAAGGGCCAAGCAGAAAACATGTGTAATGCAAAATGACTTCACGCCTAGTGAACTAAGTCATAGAAAGCTAACCTAAACAACAAAGAATATTAATAGTGTGAGAAGCTAATCCTCCCGATAATTTATACAAAAAACCCTAAGACTCCAGCCTGGCCATATAGCCGCCTACTCCCCACGAACTTGAATGATTAATCGAACTCGATATTACTTTCACCGGTCCGGTCGGTCCCTCATCATCGTGACCACTGGTTGCGTGAAGTTGTGTTGATGAGAAAACTTCGGAGATCAGTGTTGACTATCCTGAAGGTGATGAATAATTGTAATCGTATTTTTGCCTAGCGAGCCCAGGAGTTTTATTGTGGTTGAATGCAAAGCATCCTGGGAAGGAAAGAAGGGGAAGCAATCCCATTACTTGGTATTGGTCACGTAGGGTATAATATATGTGTCCTTGTCCAGTGATTAAATGCAACAATTGTGGACAGTACAGGGCTAAATAATTGGTCAGCCCATTACATTAGTTTTGATGGGGTCTATCTTGTTATCAACGATACTAATCTTGGGCCAATGTTGGTAGAAATATTCCTATTTTTGTGTAGAATTTAATTGGAAACCAGGAATTCCTCCTAGCATCTGTTTATATCTTAGCTGGTACATTGTTGAGATATCTCGACTTAACTATGTATTTGATGTAGAGATAAATCAATGTGACGGTAAGAAAACATCTTTCGAGATTTTTATAAAAGTTTATGATTATTTTATATACTTGAGGGGGATAGCCATTATAACAGAGGTCGGCAACTTCTCAATCGCGATCGACCGGTCGATCTCGTGAGAAAATTACAACGTTATTAAAAGTTTATCTTTCTTTCCTCAAAATTCGCAAATATATCAAGTAATTTCAAATAATATTAATGACTAAAATAACCTTGTTTGATGATAATCGATATTTTTATAAGAAAATGATAATGTAAATATATTTAATTTAGTATTTTTTTTATATAAAATGTTGAGGACATAATTATTTGAGGAAAGGTTGAATTTTAGGAAAAATATAATCTTATTGAAAAAAGAATCAAAAGTAGAGTGGAGAAAGGGTGGGTGATCGTGGGACCTTTGATGAGCTTGTAAGTGGATTGGGGCCCCAAAATGTTGCCGACGCCTGCATTATAACAACAATATGAACAATATATAGTAGGATTTTTCTAGGAGTAACCTTTTAAAAAATACAAACTTTTTTGTAAACATTGATAATATTATACTATATCATTATTATTTTATAGGTATTGATAATATCTATCAAGAGTGACAGCTGCACATCACATTACTTGACGTATGAGTTCGTGATTGTAGATCTAGTAACTTTTCTAGCTGTGGGAAAAGGGTTTTTCTATCAGGGTCTTACTAAAAATACTTATTTTCTTAATCCATGGCGTCAGCCCGAAAGCGAGCCATACCGACCGAGAAGCCACCGTTTATTGGCGAAGATAGTGCCAACATTTGCAGATAGAGGGTGTCATGTGTTCAGCCCAACTAATCCTACAGCCGTTAATCTCAGTTTTCTAGATCAGAGCTGCTACTTTTTTTCATTCAAATAGCTCCTCAATTGTCTTCTCGAGGCTGAAGTGACCTCATTCTGGACCCATTGTTAAAAAGAAAACTTAGAAGTGCCAGGGATCAAACCCGGGACCTCTGGATCTGTAGCCAAGAACTCTGACCACTAGACCACAGAGGCGGCAACTAAATATGCAATAATAATAATATTGTTAGTTACAGTAAATAAAAGGTGTTTATTTTCAGTGTGCGACGCTTTTTACTACCCGTACAGACTTCCCGCGTATTTACGCTGTTTGGGTAGGAGGGATGAGAAAGGTATACTTCAGAAGAAATATGCCCAAATACACTTGGAGAGACAATGGAAAATCAGTGAAGAAGAACCACCATTAGTAACCACATCCTGGTTTGGAACTCTGATCCCCAATCCCTCCTCGGTCACCGCAGACCCGAGTACACGAGTTTGACGTCCTGGCCCACATGCCCACCGATGTGGGTGCATTATGTTTGTTTTCCACATCGTTGGTCGCATGGTCTAACGCGTCACTCTCGTGTTGGAATGGATTGTAGGCGACTGTGGGACCGGAATTCGAATCCCGGTCGGATGTAGTAAGGGTGATTGTTGATAAGTGGTTTTACACTCTTCCTCCACGTAAATGTGAGTACATGTCCTCTAATTCTCTAAATTCCACCTTCCTAATCCCTAACACATCAGAGTAAATAGTACATGTTTACAACACCAATTGAGTAGGAAGACGCGATGGAAATTGAACAAGCTGTGTTATTGAAGTGAAACAATTATTGTTATGTAATAGCTCAACGCATGCCCCTTTCCCCTCCTTCACCTAATTTCATAGCTGAGGGAACTGCAGGTCTTATGGAGAAAAGATTTATCTTCGCTCTCTCTCTGGTACAAGTTGCCAAATCTTCTAGCTTTCGGTTGTTGGAATGTGAGGGGGGAGGGTTTACTTGGAAATCCCTCATTGTAAACAATGCGGCATGGGGTGGTTGGGGGGTTCAATTGACAGGTAAAAGCATTTCCTATCGGTATACAGCCTTTTCTAGAAACATTACCTATTTCCACAATCGTAATTTTTTCAAGATTGAAGTTTATTAACGTTTCTCTATTCCCTCCGTAATTATGCTTAAAATATTTTATGTATAAAGCTTTTTTTCCTCATAATTAATATACAAACAAATATATTACAACATGCATTTTATAAACATTATATAAACTATAGTTCCACAACCTTACTGTAAAAATACAAAACACGCAACCAACACATACAGATACACACCAAATCTTAACGTGATCAATAACACATATTATTATACACAGAGTACTTATAAAATATGAGTGTTTATTTAGTCAATGTTTTTGAGCTAGCTATTAGGAACACGATAAACAGACTGCTGTAACTTTACGACTGTGCTGGAGGAAGAAGCACCAATTAGTGGCAACAACGACAGCCCAGCATTGCCAAATTTGATATACATTCGAAGGAAGACTCATCACGGAAAACAAAAGAATGACAACGCTGTTGCTCAATAGTAAGCATGCAGTTCCCTCAGCAATGAAATTAGGTGTAAGCCTCCTCCCCGCCACGCCATTGCTCCTTGTTCGTCTATGTTTTATGTTTCCAACATGTGTTATGTATAAAAGTAATAAAGAAGGTATGTGACTAGTGTTGCTTCCACAGAGAGTGTAAGCATTCAACAACACTTGTTATTCTGAAGAGAGACTTTATAACAACAATGTAATTGGAGTTGATGGGCCCGTTTAGAAATGACGTAACAATTATGTATTTGTCATCGTCCTCCCTCTCCCCCGTCAAGTATTGTTGAGAGAGACTATCAAATTAGACCCCAACTTCCTCTTATGAAGAGTGCTGTTAGAGGCATGATGATCATTTCGTACACTTATACCACCCATCCATCTCAATTATTAAGAAAAAACTTTTACACAAAGTTAAAATATATCTGCAGTACAAATATCATTATAGCTCTTTCATTAGAAGGCCATATTTTCAGAGCAAACAAATTGGAAAATGGGAATTTTGATAATATCTTCATGTCTTTTAAGGTTTTTATAACAAATTCTGAAGAAAAAAAACTACTGTGATTGTCCAAATAGTTTGTAAGAAACGGTGAGTTATGTTTTAGGATTTTCGAGTATTTGATTGCGGTAAACATGATGCCGCTCGGATTTACCATGCAAGAACTTAAAAATGTGGTCGTCCTGCGCGCTTGTGTCGTGCATTCAAATATCGTCTGCACTTTGCACGGAGCCTATAGCTTTCGTAGTATTCGACCAATTATTATTAACTACCGACATCAAATGTACTTTAGTCTTCCGTAAATCCATCAACACAACGAGTTTGACGATTTTAAACGCTCCATAGATCATGGGAAGGGGAGGTGGACGGGTAGCGATAACTACATTATTTGAGGCAGTGGGAAAGGACTGGGGGACAGCAATATTTTTAGAGCAAAACATGAGGGGAGATCAAAATTGCCCTAAAATGCGTAATGTAATTCTGACAGAAGAACGTTAAACATTAACAATAACAACAAAAATCGAAGTGGTCTTCTTACTTACCCCCTCAACCGGTTGCGTGTATTTTTACAATCTTTGGTAGAGATACACACTAACTTGAGTAAACCATCGGTTTGTGTGTGTAACAATTCGCGTTTGTTTGTGTTCTACTTCTAAGCTTTCAAAAGTAAAGGACGCTTCGTGTGCTTAATTATCACGGATATAGCTGTTTTTAATAGATACATCATAATGGCGTAAGCACGAGAAAGGTAGATTTTAAGGAAAATTTACCCTAATTTTCAAGGAGGGAAAGTTGGAAACCATTTAGAAGAAACAATCCTTGGTACACCCTTCTGAAATTCGAACCCCGACCACCTCGCCATCGAAAAAAATTGCCTAGTGCGAGGGTGACGTCTTCATATGTCAAGCAACCAGCGATGCGAGTACTGTGCCGTAACATCTCGCTAGATTTCTATTTCCTGTTCAATAATTTTTTGTGCACTGCGTCTTACTAACCATTCTAACTGCCCACATATATTTTATATTGATAGAAGTATAAGTAAGGTAGGGAACCCACCTATCAAGAGGCATGTTTACGATCCAGACCACCGTCTCCTTTATCACAACACTATAGTTTATTTCTCTTTATAGTCTAGAAGAGTCAGATTATACACAAATCTTTTTATTTCAGGCTTCAGAAGATACCCCATCTTATTTCACACGCCAATGGGAATAAGACTAAGAAAATTTGACTTGACCTGGATTTAAACTAAGTAATCAAAAGTGACTAGTCTTAACGATTTAGTGTTTTCTTCACTGCACAACGCTTAGAGAAGATCAATATTGACGCATTTTTAATGATCCAGTCCTTAGCTTTTAATACTATTATTGGTTTCTCACGATTCTACCTTCCTCATATCTAATTCATGAATCTAATTAATAATGTATCTTGATTTAATCCAAACAGGGGGTAGTGAGACACATTATATTTTATTCATTATTTATTGCGAGTTTTTCCACAGCTGAAATGTTCCTGAAAATGACAGTGAATTGGTATTAAAAGTACCTAAAAAACTAATAATAAACCTAATATATTTAAATATTAATTTATTACAGCTCAATACTTTACAAATCAACTTTACCATGTTTTACGGGATGGAGGATTTGTGCATACATTCATACAAAAAAAAATTCTTATCATACAAGTAGCAATAGAAAATTAGAATTACAAAATAATATACTATGGGACATCAGAGTAGCTAAAATAGTGTTATTTGTGATGGACTACTCTTACTTGGGTCATCTACATATAAAATTATGCATGAGCCGTATCTGTCTGCTAATAGCCAGCCAGCCTCTCAATTGATCAAACAACCAAGTAGTTCCGCCAAAATGATGGCAGGAACTTACTAGTTTATCTAAGACTAGCAACTACATCTATTTTGAGGTCTGAAAGCTTAACACACCGCTACGGAGGGGAGGAACATCCTTAATATCAATATATTTATCTATCTACCTCTATTTTCCAGAGGCTGGTGACCCTAACGCTGCCACGTGGTGAAGTATGCTCTCATGGTGCTCGACTGCCTACATTCTCCTTGACAAGCCGTCATTTAATATCTGATAGGCAGGGTCGCTCAAGTAATTTGACCCCCCTTCGCCCCTTTGAGTCAACTGATCCTCGAGTTCACACATAACTACCGGACAAATTCATTAACAGCTGAAGAGAAGACGATCATTGACACACAGAAACTAATGATTGCTAACTCTTTCAACAGAAGAAGATCAAACTCGTTGAGAAATATTCTTATTTAAACAAGTTTTTTAAATTAAATATACCTGGACACAGGAACTGAACTCAGAACCTTTGGATCCAGTGTTGTGGTGGAACCAAAGTGGGGCTAAAGGGGTAGTGACACCCCCTGGAAAGAATTTGACCTCCACTCTACCTTGAAATAAATTTGATCCCTCAAGATATATTTCACTCCCCTTTAATATTTTTTCAGGAACTAAACTGAAAGATGGTCTTGTATTAAACTCTAAGGTATCAAGTTTTCAAAAATAAGATAGGGAAATACCTCCCCAAATAATTTCTAGAGGAATTTTTTTTTTAATTATGAAAACCACTCCAAATAACTTCTAAAGAAATGACGGGTGGAAGAATTGCCCCGAACACGGGAAGCATAGTCATATTCCCCCAACGGATTCAGCTTAGGCTGAAATGGAGGGGGGTTTGTAACGACTATCCTTGCACTCCACTATAATCCCTATACCTATTCAGCGCCTGAGTCACTTCTCCCCACCACTAGCATTCCTGTATAATTAACCGTTAGCCTCCCACAGTCTAGTGAGTGAAGAGAGAGAACAACGTGTGTGTTTAAGATTTTCATGCAACAGTGTTTAGTTTTTCAAAACGAACAAAGCAAGTTTTAAGATATTTTTACGCGATGTTTGTACTGATAATAAATTGACTAAATATGAAACATTTGTTGGCAATACTGAAAGATTTAGAGCTATGCAAAATAAAGGGTGAAAATTGGGGTGAACACTGCTCTTCATTTATTCAAGCGTTCTCGAAGGAAACACGAACCAATTAAATAGCATTTAGCTACTTATGATGCGAGCATGAAACAACAGATAACTTTTACTCTTACTTTAATTCAGGCATGAAACCATCTGCTGCAAAATGTTAGCATGAAATAAATGTCATTGAGAGCGCAGAAGATGACCATGTTGCTCTAGAAAATTTAGCTAACGCTCAAATAAATCCAAACATGAGGCAAATCTTTAATTGGTTTACAGTCTGTAGAAGGGACGATAATGGGGACATAAATTCTGATACCGTACTAGAAAATTTTAAAAAAGAGAAAAGAAAATTTAGAAGCAACAGGAAACCATGCAATTTTGGACGAAAAAACCATGAAAAGAGTGTTTGCACTTGATGATGCGAATGAAATGATATTTGTAGACTCTAGTAATGCCTGTGATCAAACCAACACTTGTGTTATGTTTGTTTTCTATGGCAGTAAAATTGGAACTCTTCCCTTGGGCTGTGTTCTTCATACATCCTTGACAGAGGACAATTATAAAATAGCATTTGCGTTATTAAAAGAACCACTTGAGTTAGACACGAACAAACATTTCTGTCCAACAATTATAATGACTGATGATAGTGATGCAGAACGAAACGCTCTTCAACACGTTTTTCCAACCACAAGGCTTTTACTTTGCACTTCTCACGTATGTCAGGTGTTATGGCGTTGATTATGGGATAGAGATCATAAAATTGAAAAATAAGTCGGAAAGACTATCATGCAATTATTTCAACAGGTTCTCTATACAAATACTGTTGATACTGCGAACAAAATGTACAAAGAACTTATTTGTTATGTTCAAAAAAGTTATCCTCGAGCAAAAAAATTCTGAAATGTTTTGGTTAAAAAATAACTATTGGGGTTTAGCTTTCCATAATGAAACTATAACTAGGGTAAACAACACAAATAACTACTGTGAAGCATCTATTTGCATTTTTAAAGATGTTTTACTTCAAAGGTGTAAATCATCTAATTTATGCGCACTTGTAGAATATATTTGCAATGTTTTTGAAAACTACCACAAACGCCGACGGATTGAATTTGCTAGTTCAAGGCGTGATAAAAAACTTTTATCACATCACTCTAAATTATACAAACGAATTGGAGGGGTAGAGGTAATGCAAAGAAGTGAACATGAGTTCAAGGTCACATCTAAATGTATGGCCGATGTATATATTGTAAACACAAAATTTACATCATGTGATTGTCTATGCGGCAGGGGCGGTCGGTATTGTAAGAACATGTTCGCAGTGGAGTAAAAATTCCACCTACAAATGACAACTCGTCCTATCCTGTCAGTAGAAGATAAAGTTAAATTTGCTAAGGTTGCTTTTGGTTCAGAAATTCCTACTGACCTCTGCAGTAGCATGGACCTGACCGAATACAATGATGACATCATGGCGTGCTATTCGGTGCCACCTGACACAAGTGATGGGACTAGTGAAGTGGTTCATGCATATCAGGATATTCCTTCTACTAATCACAAAGATTTTTAATTAAGTTAAGGCATGAGTTTAATCGTATGGTCGACCTATTGGAAACCCATCAAAGTACTTCAAACACAGCCGTTTTATCTAAAACAATTTAAAAAACTACAAACCTTTAAAATACCGGCACAAGTTATGAGTTTCATGACGGCGAAAGTGTCAGGCTTGAGAATGAGGAAAATACGAATGCAGACTACATCAATATCTTGCAGAAAAGAGCGAGGCTTACCAAAAGGAGGAAAAATTCAATCGGGGTGACCGTCAAACAATGAAGCAAATATTATGTTCAAAAAGACGACAAATGGTAGATAAAAACCAAACGAAAACACAGTTTAACCCTTAGTAATAAAAACAATAGACCTAGCGCTAAGCTTCGCTAAAATAACGAGGACAGTTGAAGAGTGATAATGATTATATTCCCACAGACCGATATAAAATAATTATAATGTAGCTTATTTTGTAATAAATGAAAGTCAATAAACTGCTTTGTTTCGGCGATAGTAATACGTGTTCAAATGTGTTTTGTTTATTGAGAATATGTGTAAGTTGATAAAAGAGAATTCTCTATTGTAACAAGTGTTTTCTCTTTACTAAATCATTTATAAGAAAATTTAAGCTGTGTGAAATCTTATTAATATTATAAATGCGAAAGTTTGTGTGTTTGGATGTTTGTTACTCAATCACGCCAAAACTGTTGAACGGATTCGAATGAAACTTGGTACATAGGTAGAGTATGTCCTGGAATAACATATAGGACTATTCTCAACCTTTGATTTTACATTAATCTAACAATAATAATGTTTGAACTTTTCGTATATAAGAGATAGGACACATTAAAATGCTGAATGGATTCGAATGAAACTTGGTACTTTCGTGTTGTATGTCCTGGAATAACATAGGAATATTCCCAACCTTTTATTTTACATTAATTTTACAACACTAATGTATAAACTTTTCGTATATAAGAGATATAAGAGATACATTGTGATTTTAATTTTACGAGTAAATATGAATGTGATTATAGTTAAAATGTTAAAGTAAAGATAGCAAAATACGGAAATATTATTTACATCTAGAGCTGAGAAAAACGCATAGACATTTGAAAAAATAAGTTTGATTTATGACCAAAACAGTTTAGTTAAAAATTAAAAGATTTGATCAATTATTGCGGGCGAAGCCGCGACGGGTAAAAGCTAGTACTTAATAAAGTCGTAAATTAAAATGATAGAAATTCGTGAATATTATGTCACTTACATAAGTAACATTTATAAAAATATCTTATGTAAATGACATTTTATTAAAAGAATATTTTATAATTAGCTTATTATTAAAATAAATAAATATTATAAATTATAAATAAACTAGCTTAGATTTTAGTTCGCTAAATTTGAAATGAGGAATCCAAAAAATCAGAAAAAATTATCAGAGCTTCTTTGTAATAATGATAGTAATAAAGACATTTCTAAGTTAATATTTCTTAACTTGTTGAGTCACAACAAATAGATAATATTATATAATTATGTAATCTATATACTATATATAATTATATTTATTATATATTATACATATATTTTGATAATATTATAACATATTATATATAATGTTTATTATAAAATGTTATATTTATAATACATCATACTAGGCCAATATATTTGATTATATATTATATATATTTATTGTGAAGCAACAAGTTTAAAAATATTAACTTTGAAATGTATTTCATACTATATTATAATGAATATATAATATATAATTATTTGAAGTAATAATTATATATGATATATAATTATGTAAGGTAATATATAATTTATAGTATAAAGGACAATTGATTAGAAATTATTTTATATTACAGTATTTAATTTCTTTATGGTTGAATCCGTATGGGAATTGTAGCGGTGAGCGGTCGCCAAGCCGCACCAGGCCTTACAAACCCCATGACATTTCAGCCTAAGCTGAATCCGTCGGGGAAATGTAATTACGCACACGGGATGAATCATGGATAGCTCAGTGGTAAAAGTATTGGCGTACTAAGCCAAAGGTCACGGTTTCAGTTCCCGTGCCCAGGTATTATTTTCCAATGTAAAGAATACTGTATAAGCCATTACTGCCTGGAAGCTACTAATAATTTTGTCTTATGAAAAGGGGTCACGAAAAAAAAAGTATGAGCAGCTGTGTTCTAAAATCTAAAGTCATCAAATTTCCCAAAAATATTCCAGGAAAGGACCACTCCAAATAACATTATTTTAAAAAAAAGCTTTAATGGCTTGATGGTAATTTATTACCTTTTAGTTTGCTAATTTTTGAAAATTTTGAATTTTTCTGAAATCACTAGACGATCTGTTCAAAATGGGTATCCGGGGAATAAGATTAAAAAAAGAATGTAAATATATTATTTTGTTTTTCTAAAAAAAAGATTGAATGTTGTTTATTGATTAATATTTGAAAATTTGATTATTTTTTAAAATGCGTATAAAAATTCTGGTCAGAATTTATATATAAAAAGTGCTTTAGATATTATCAAAATAATGTGTTTGTTTTTTCGAGGAAATCTTTGAGGGTGTAATTTATTGATAAGTGATTTTTGAAAACATTGCTACAAACTATAAATAAACTATAATTATGATTAAGTGTGTAAGTAGGATTGTGTCGTAACATTTGTTTTATTAACAAATGTAACAGGGGGCGTGTTATGAGGTTTGAACCGTTTGATAATATGTGCTTGCCCTTTGAGCCATTTGAATGCAAACCACAATGGCTAGTATATATGGTACCGGGTCACTGACCTGATCTATTAATAAATTAACCCCGATTCACAACTAATATCGGAATTCGGTCGTCGTTTATTTCAAACATTTGGTTGTCCATGATTTCAAACATTGACATCATTATTTAAAACGATGTTCCTAAAAGGAGAGGGGTGGGGTAAAGGGGTCATGTTGTGGAATGGGGGCAGTCAGGGTCAAAATGGGTTGTATCCAATTTAAAAAAAAAAGATCCCATCATCTTAAGAGCCAAGTTGGGCTAAGGGCCTGTAAAAAAAATTAGAACTCATACCGGGATCACTATCAACTTAACGTTCACGCAAAGTATTAAATTTTTTTAGATATTTGAGTTATTTAACGTGTACTTTCTGAACCAATTGAATGGATCAGAACATGATTCAACTAACTTAAATCTAGAATAGACACAACACTCAGCCATTAATTTATCAATGTGAGAGTGAAAACCCACATTTCACCATTAATAAATTTTTCGGTCATGCCGGGAATCGAACGTGGAACACTTTGCTAAGTAGTTAGACACATTGCCGACTGGTACACACCTCTGAATCAACTCCGCTATTGTGTTAGGGAAGGAGAAGGTTGAAATTTAGAGGCCGCATTTGCGTGGAGGGAGAATAGAAAACCATTTAGGAAAAAACCCACCCAACCAGGATTCCAAACTCAATCTCCCTATCATCGGCAGTCCAGTTTATTGCGAGAGTGGCGCCTTTTAGATCATGCGGCCACCGAAGCGGTTATTTGGTGTAATCAAACGTGTTAAGGTGAGTAAAACGCGGAGAGGGCAAAAATAGTTCAAAGGTGATACAATGTTGGTGAAAATAACTTGAAACTAAAAATAAACAATATTTTATCAAGTTAGTAAACTGTGTGTGGAGAGGAAGTTCATCAGGGTCCTGTAACGCCCAATCGCCAACCTATTTAATTAATTACCTCGTGATGTGTTGTACGTCATATCCGTTCTTTTGTTATCTACGTTTACGTGGGAACGTAGCTAGGTAAACTTGGTGCGCACGTGATAATATTGATACAAGTAAGAAGGTGTTTTTATCACCGTGTCTTACTGCCCATTAGGGTTATACGCTTATGTACTACTAACCCTAATGGTTTTAGGGATTAGAAAGGTTATATCTATGCATTTGCGTGGAAGGAGAGTGGGAAAACGTCTTGGAAAAAAAACCTTCATTACACCAGGACCCGCTTCAAAGTAGAATGGTCTCAAGCAGGAGTTCCCAGCCTTTTTTAGGTCAAAGGAACCCCTGCATCATAAAAAAAATACATCCTGGAGCTAAAGATGAATATTTTCCACAGTGGCGGCTTGCGGGGGTGGGATTAAATTGTGGAGGTGACACCTAGAGCCTATTGTACTTCAAAATATAGTGTGTTAAGATACGAGTGGGTTATAAGAAGGGGGGAGGGGTAGATAGGAAGAAAGAAGGATGGGGGGGGGGAGACAAATGTCACAACAACCTTAAAATTATTTTAATTAATTTATTGATGATAAAAAATTGAAGTATGATTTATGAACATAACGAGTCTTCAAAGGCTCGCATTTATTTGTTTCTTTACTACTTTTTTAGCACCGCGTCTTACTACCCATTCGGGTTATACGCTCATGTACTAATTACGCTAATGAGTTAGGGATGAATAAGGTTGAAATTACAGGAATCACACCCGCATTTGTGTGGAGAGTGAGTGGAAAACCATTTAAGAAAACCTCCCTAGGTGCACCTGAATCGAACACCAAATTTCCCTGTAAACCGGAGTCTAGTCTATTGCGATAGTAGCGCGTTGGACCGTGCGACCACCGAAGCAGGTGTTTCAAACTACTACTATTACTATCACTAATTATTATTATTAATACCATTACTATTATTATCCATTTAATCAGTTTAAATTGACAGAAATACTAATTGAAAATTTTCCTCTTTGGAAAACTTACCGTCTAACATCTCTACCTGGAACCCTAATAAAATGTTTTACACTAACCTTATGAACATTCAATAACAACGGTTAAACTTCAAAAGGAAAACATTAAACATCACTTGTTCTGGATATACCTTTGGTCATGTTCTTTAATCATATTTGAAAAAAGTGACAATCATTGGTAAGTACTTCATCATCACTTACGCTTTTGAACCCCCCACGTTCATGATCAATGGTCACTTTTATCTTAAATTTGGAAATCCTCTCCGGTTGGTCGAAATCAACTATGAGTACATTAACTTTTAACGTGTATTGCAATAAAAGATAATTGCAGTTCAATTTTCACAAAAAGAACCTTCCAAAAAATACTAACATAATATTTTTTTGCTGTCAACAATGATAAAATAGTACTATATTACTAATGCTATTTTATAGGATACCTAATGTATTGATAATATCTATTAAAAGTGACAGCTGCAAATCGCATGACTTGACGTATGAATACGTGAGATTATATTTAGTAACTTTCCTAGTTATCCCATAAGGTTCTTTTATGAAAATTGTACGGAATCAAGTAATCCTGTACAGGGATGACATTATCAGATGGATGGATCACTTACTTCACTCTCATCGATGTCGCTTTCAATCGGCTCTATTACACCTTTGTATAATAATGACAATTATTCTGGGTAGCTTATAATTAGATCTCGTTGCAAAGTACCTGACAGTTGACACAGTGACACTTGATTTAGGTTGACACATAACCTATCTATGGTAGCTGCTAGGATAAGCTTCCTCCTCTTTATTCCCCATGTTTTGTTTCGCATCGGGTCAAGCCGGGTCGCACGCACTTACTAGGGGCGGGAAGAGGGGTACGGTAGAGACAGGGTTGCCAGACTTACACTGTACCTTTCCCTGGCCGCAGCAATTCTCGCTGTCAAATAATTAAAAAGCAAAGAAAGTAAAAAAAAAAAGCTCTAACCGCTGAAATTTAAGATGAAATTTTAGACCGAAAAAAAAGGATCAATTTTTGTTAAATTTGGTCTAAAATTAGATTCTTAAAGCAGTATTTTTTTTTCACCGCGTCTTATTATCTAAGTTATTCGGGTTTTTATACACAAAATTATGTACTAATTACTTACATTAATGTGTTAGGAATGATTACGGTTGAATTTGAAGATATTTTCTAAGAGGGAGAGTGGAAAACCACTTAAGGAAAAAACACCCTAATACACCTGACCGAGATTCGAGCCCTAATCTCTCCGTTATCGACAGTTCAGTATATTGCGAGAGGGAAGTGTTACGCCATTCGACCATCGAAGTGGGTTTTAAGTAGAGAAATAAAAATTTCGGGAAATTTTGAATCGGAAAATTTTCCGCAGAGTCGGCTTACGGTGGAGGGTTTAAATTGTGGAGGTGATACTAAGAGCCTATTGTAGGCTACTTCAAAATATAGTGTGTTAAGTGACGAGTTGGTTATTAGAAGGGGGGAGGGGTAGATAGGAAGCACGGAGGATAAGGGGGTGGGGGTGGACAAATGTCGTGGCAACCTTAAAATTATTTCAGTTAACTTATATATGATAAAAAATTGAGTATTATTTATGAAAAAAACGGGTCTATAAGGGCTCGCACTCATTTGTTTCTTTACTACTTTTTTTTTAGCACCACGTCTTATTTACTACCCGTTCAGCTCATACACTTATGTACTAATTACGGTAATGTGTTAGGGATAAGGAAAGTTGAATTTACAGTCATTGCACCCGCATTTGTGTGGAGAGTGAGTGGAAAACTATTTAGTCAAGGTAAGACTACTACCTTGCTTAGTTCCACTATGGTGCAGCCTATAAGATTGAGCCATGTTGTAATCAATCAAGGTAAGACTGCTACCTTGCTTAGTTCCACTATGGTGCAGCCTATAAGATTGAGCCATGTTGTAATCAATCAAGGTAAGACTGCTACCTTGCTTGGTTCCACTATGGTGCAGCCTATAAGATTGAGCCATGTTGTAATCAATCAAGGTAAGACTGCTACCTTGCTTGGTTCCACTATGGTGTAGCTTATGGGATAGGGCCATAGTGTACGTTTAAAGGTAAATGGAGTGTAAGTTACAATAAGGCCATTATTAATGGTGGTGGTAGGGGTTATAGTAGTAATATTAGTGATGCTCAGAATGATCAAAATAAATATTTTTGACATATTTAATGCAATAAAAATTGAATTAATGCTCAAGTATTAAAGATACACATCTAATATAAATAACACAATAGGCATTCTTTGAGAAATGAGAAGCTTTCAACTTTCGTTCCCACAGCACCAACCTAACATGAAAGTAGGTAAAACCGACTCTGGAAACTGTAGCTTTTAAACTAGCCAGCATTCAAAGTTACGGATTGAGTATAAAATATATAGAAGTTGTCCTGGAAAATGGTGCAATGTGACCTTCCTCCTTTTTCCCCTGTACCCTTCAAATATGACATCCCTTGGCATACAATCATAAATACCAATGAAGCTATGGGCCAGTTTCATAGTCAGATTTAGTACGCCTAAAGTGGGAGTCGATACTAAATACAAGACGACACCTACCTAGACCAAAATGGAATGGGCCAGTTTCGCATATGAAACTGGCCCATTCCATTCAAGTTCCACTATGGTGCAGCCTATAAGATTGAGCCATGTTGTAATCAATCAAGGTAAGACTGCTACCTTGCTTGGTTCCACTATGGTGTAGCTTATGGGATAGGGCCATAGTGTACGTTTAAAGGTAAATGGAGTGTAAGTTACAATAAGGCCATTATTAATGGTGGTGGTAGGGGTTATAGTAGTAATATTAGTGATGCTCAGAATGATCAAAATAAATATTTTTGACATATTTAATGCAATAAAAATTGAATTAATGCTCAAGTATTAAAGATACACATCTAATATAAATAACACAATAGGCATTCTTTGAGAAATGAGAAGCTTTCAACTTTCGTTCCCACAGCACCAACCTAACATGAAAGTAGGTAAAACCGACTCTGGAAACTGTAGCTTTTAAACTAGCCAGCATTCAAAGTTACGGATTGAGTATAAAATATATAGAAGTTGTCCTGGAAAATGGTGCAATGTGACCTTCCTCCTTTTTCCCCTGTACCCTTCAAATATGACATCCCTTGGCATACAATCATAAATACCAATGAAGCTATGGGCCAGTTTCATAGTCAGATTTAGTACGCCTAAAGTGGGAGTCGATACTAAATACAAGACGACACCTACCTAGACCAAAATGGAATGGGCCAGTTTCGCATATGAAACTGGCCCATTCCATTCAATTTCAGGTAGGTGACGTCTTGTATTTAGTATAGCGCCGCACTTGAGGCGTACTAAATCTGACTATGAAACTGACCCTATGATTCAGTTTAAGTTGAAGTGGCGAAGTCACAGGTGAAGTAGTTATATTTGTATTATTAGTAAATTTAAACATAAGGCCATTCCAGCTATATTATCAATGATTACGTCACTATTCAGTCGACTTAAAACATAAGCTTCTACTTTCTAATGACATCAGAAAAATCCTTCTAAATTGTTGGAGACAGTAGCAGGGAGTATATTTTAGATAATTATAGTTAAGTTTGTCAAATGATCCTCCACCTGCTACTCATGTGGATTACAAAGCTAGTAACAATCAGTACTGTATTTACTAAAAACAGGCTTTTATTTATGGCTTAAGAGCATTATTGATTTATAAACAACAACAAGAAAAAACAAACCGGATGGTTTTACATTTAATGCCGTCGTATAGCTTCACAAATTGTGTATTTTGGCAACCTGAAACTTTCTCACTGGAACTTTTGATTACAATTTAATAAAAACAATCATTTGGAATTGAATTGATAACTTGCCCACTCCACCCATGGGAGCTCAAATTAAAAACAAAAAATATTAATAAAAAGTAGGATAGGCCGGAAATTTAAAAATAAATATTCCGAAGAATGCAGGAAGAATCTGAAGCTCAAAATCTAAAAATTCAGAGGGAAGGAAAGAAAACCTGAAAATATACAATAAAATATTCAGAGTGAGGACGGGAGAAATTTTATAAATAAAGGTTCCTAAGAAGATAGTGAGAGAGAAAAATCCGTAGCACAACTTACTTCGGAAGGGAGTTAAAGCCGTAGTTACCATGTCAATTGTGGCATATAAAAGAACCCTGTAAGGTATCTGAAACTACCTTTTCTGGCAAAATTGGTAGGCCCTTTGACTCTCACACATAGAAATTCAGTGTTTGAGACAACAGAGACACGTCCTGAACTCCCCTAGTTTATGGGATTTCTACCAGATGGAGTAGGACGCACTAACCAGCCGAGGGGCTGAGCTCATGCTCCTTTCAATATTGTACTCTGATTTTAAAAAAATGTTGACCCCAAGATTATGATGTATCTTTAAGTTTTATATGCCCCACAATCCAAAAACAATTATGTCTGGCCTCGGGATGTTGTTTTGATTTTGATTGAAGCCCTCAAATAAAGAATAGTTTAGTATTGGGTAACTTTCGAAAATTAACAAAACGATAGACTAGATCATTTGAGGTTAGATTGATTACTGATTACTTATTAGTTATTATTTATTGATAGATTATTTGAGAAAGCAAATACGAGTGTTTCATGCCAGTCATTTTGTGAGGAACACCTGGCACACCGCCACGTACCAACAATGGTCCGTAGACCACCGTTTGAGGATCAGTTTAGGTACTGTCTCCCCCAACCCAGTCGTTTTCTACTTGCTAGGTCATAATCCACCACCGCGTAAAATTTTCAGAGTGAAAATATACCGGAAAATATTGGTCTTTGGATCCACTGAAACCAAATTTATCATCGAACTATTTACTGAAAACAAGTTAACTTACCGACCGTAATTAATTCATGACATACCCTTTCATAATTTAAATAATATAAATATTCATTAACTCTATTACCTCATTCATACGCCAGGGTACGACGTGTCCCTGAGTAGTTAGTCCACACAACCTCACATGACACAACTCATGTCTCGGGCCAACACTAATGAAATACCCATATCCTGTGGAGTTTTTTTAATTTAAAAACTGACGACGTTCTGACATTTATTTACAGAGGAACCACGTGGTGACTGATAACAAACAGCTAAGTAGAGCAAGGGCGTGTTCACAAACTTATATAAACATTTTATGAATGACAAGGGCGACACGTGGGAATGAAACCAATGGAGGGGGATAGTATCTGTGCCCCCCCTCCTCCCATCAGCTAATATCTTTAAGGGAAAAATTAAATAAAAAACTGACGAATTTAATCATTAAAGGGGGCGGTGTTAAAGTTTTTAAATTTTGTCTAAAATAGTTCCAACATGTAACTTCAAATAAGTTTAGAATTAAAAACATTGTGAGTTTATTATAATTAAAATATAGCCCTACACTATAGTAATTTGTATGTTATGGTACCTTTTACCCGTACATTATATATAAAATAAATAATGTATGGGTATGCCATATATATATATATAAATTTATATTTAAATAAACGTAATTTAATCAATATTGTTAGAAACATTTTTAAAACAAATAAAATGGTCTGATCGTGTTAAAGGTAAAACAATTTTAATCCATCTGTTTGTATACACGCGTACTAAATGTCAAGCTCATCTAGTCTGGCTTAACGGTGACTGGGAGGTCGGGGTTTGAATCACGTTCGAGTATATAAGGGATTTGTTTTTATATATTGTTTCCCACACCATTTTCATGCCGCAAATGTGGGGACATTTCCTCAAAAGTTTATCTTCCTCATCCCTAACTTATTATGGAATTAAATGCATACTATCCCGAACGGGTAGTTAGAAGCATAGCGAAAAAACCTCACCATTCCTGATTCTAGACGGGTAGCTATCTTAAACATTACAGCTATAATGAAAAAAATATATATAAATATATATTGGTAAATTTAACCTAACAGTTACCATCCAGTTTGCTATAAACTAATTTAGGATAACCCCAAAATGTAGGCCTATGTATCTATACTAAAAATAATTATTTTACACACACACATATATATATACAATACAGTATATATATATAAATAATATATATAATATATATATATTATATATATATATATAAAATCTAATACCCCATTCATGAATTTGCCCAGTTCATGAATTGGCCAAATTTCTGTCCATTCTGTAAACTGTCCTCTCCTGAACATTTCACAAAATGGGCAAAAATTAGTCCAGATCATGAACTGGGCAGCTCCAATCGTTACCCAAATCATAAACTGGACGAGTTTTTGCCCGGTCCGTGAAATGAACAAGCGAAGAACAGTTTTGGTTCATTTAACTTTTAATCGTTTTATAATGGAAGCTTAGATTAAGTTAGGTTGGAAGTTTAATATAATCTTTAATAAAATTCGCTTAAGCTTTTAGTAGATAATACAATGAGTTCCAGTTAATGGAATTACGGAATTAACGGAATTTTTTCCCAGTTCTTGAAATGGTCAAGCGAAGAAGCCAGTTCACGGAATCATCAGAAATTTGCCTACTTACTGAAATGGAAAGTTTCACTATTGGGGTTTAACATATCTATAATTTAACCTTATTTAATGTATATGTATACATCTCGGGGGTGTAAAAAATGTATAAATATTATATTATTGTGAGCACCCTGAAGTGTCTGTGTGTGAGTGTATAAGGAAAGTATTTACACATCCTCCTTCAATCCACCCGAGGCTATGGGGGAAGTTATAAATACCTGGAGATGATTCCATCCTTATTGACAAGTTTCACTCAGAGGGCTTCTGTGTCGCAGTTCTGAACATCAAGATTTGTTACGTGCTGAGTACAATATTACTAGTGTTATATTAGTGGTATCATATGGTGTACAATGTACATGAAGGCTGTCATGTGGTGAGTACAATATTACTAATGTACGTACATCAAGGCTGCCATAATGGGAGTACAATATTACTCTTGTAAAAAACTATAATGATAACTTTTAAAGGTGGTGGAAACCCAATATAGTGTGAATCTTCATATCTCGTGTCAAGTGTGAACTGACAGGTTCCAAGCGGCCCGGTACTACAAATATGACGGCCCTAAATACCACTGAAGCTAGATTTCAGTGAAATCTGAAGTGGGGAGTCAAAGTATTTATTCCCTTATTATTAGTAAATTTAATCCCGAGTTCATCTCAGCTATATTATCGATGGACGAATATGTACCTATTTAGTCCATCAGCTTGTATTATTTACGAACATAAGGAAAAAATTATTCTAAATTGTTAGACAATAGCTGGGAGTCTATTTTTGAATTGTTCAAGTTTGTAAAATGATCCTCCATTCACTTCTTGTGTATATTACAAAATTAGTAATAGTTGATACTGATCAAACAAATGATTTCGCATTTGTCTTAAGAAATTATTTACTAACAACACCAATAAACAACAAACAGGACGGTATGCCATAGTATACCTTCACAAATGATGTAATTTAGATATCCACAAACCTACTCACTGGAACTTTTGATTAAGATTTACAACAAACAATTGTTTTAATTGAACGGATGGCTTTATTTAAATTTAAAGGTAGCTGTGACAGCCCAAATCAAACCGGCCCACCGGGATATCTCTCGGTATCCCAGAGGCTCAGTCCACCCTGTCTCGCATTCGTACAGTAGGTGTATAATTAATTGGTATCTGAGAAGCATTGTTGCCTAAACAATATTTATTGATAGTGATTGATAGTTCTCACTAAATAAACTACTAATCCCTTATTACTTTCTCATAAAGATAAAGTATTGTAATCATGAACCTTTGCGACCATTGGATTATGATTAGAACGTTTAATGTGCCCTCAACCTCAAACAAATGGTTCTAGCAGTTGATTATGTTTGTACATCTGTCTGTTATTTACCTCTGTATATCTGTATGTGCCTCTTTATAGACCTGAGGTTACAGCCGAAATGTTTTAATGGATTTTGTTCAAACTTGATATTTAGATCTTAAATTCCTCGATGATACAGTGTAGCTTTATCATTAATGGTAGTTTACTAATTCATGTTATTTGAAAACTCGAAATTTTTCGAAACTGGCTTTGAGGATTTTGTACAAAATGATTATCAGGGGAGTTCTTTTACAAGATACTTGTTTTTAGAAGAAAAATATTAATTTAAGGGCGGATTATTGACAAACTGGTAAAGTTTTTTCTAAACTATAAAACACTAATTCATTTAAGAAAAAGGGAAAATATAGACACGAGGATCGAAGCCATAGTCGTTAATTTTGCGCGCAACTACAAAAACATCAACCAGGGAAAAGTAGACCTTGATATAAAAAAAATCAGGTTGGCACAGGGGTAAAACATCGGCACTTACAGTTGAAGGTCTTGGGTCCGATTCCCGTATCCAGCTTGTCATTTTTAGCTTATTACGGATCCATTACAGGATCGTTTCTTTGGTCAACCTTTATGTGAATGTGCTCAAGTGGCCAGAGTTCCTGGCTACATATACAGAGGTGCCGAGTTCGAATTCCGTCACGTCCAGATTTTTCTCTGAATCAGTGAGTCTGGAACTAGGTCATACTCAGCCTCGTGATGACAAATGAGTAGCTACTTGAATAAATAAGTAGTCATTGGTTCCAGACTGGAAAACTTAGATTAACAGCCAGGAGGGTTCATTGTGCTGACCACATGACACTCTCTATCCGCAAATGTTGGCACTATCTTCGCCAACTCCTCTGGGCCGGTATAGCTTGCTTGCGGGTTGATGGCATGGAGTTATTTTATGGATGAATTTATCTATACTACAGTAATAGTGGTCGAGCATAAATAGGTGTGGCCCTGACATCTCGTTTTCGACCGGGGCGAACTCTTAAGATGAGCCTTTTAGGTGATTTTAGTGCAAGTTAGAGGCTATTTTTTTCCACCCCAGTCCCTGAGTTAGTGATCTCATTGATCTGTAAAATAATCCATTTCCCACCAGCCTACGACTTACCCAAGTCACACAATTTACAAATTAACACTGAATATTAAAATACCTGCGGAATTATAACTTGTCAGTGCATCGTTGCAGCGATGACTGCAGATTATTGCTCTAAAATGTATAAAAACTTTTTATTGGAAAAAGTTCTAGAGAATGAAGCCTCAATCAGTTGACTTTCTAGTCAAAGGTTAAGGGGGCGGCCAGACTGAGCGAGTGAGCGAGCGACTAAAATATAAAATATAACACATTGGTTGTAATGAGAGGTGGCCAGACTGGAGCGACTGAGCGCGCACGCTTGAAAGATAGAACTGGTTCTATTTTTCAAACGCGCGCGCTTGACCCTGTACAGTCTAGTTTACAGGCGCTAGGCAATATTATTGTATGTTGGTTCATTGAGTGATAGGAAAACTTCTCATTTTGACATTTTTATTAATATCGATAGGTTTAGCACACTTGCTACTAACGGCCTAATTTAATTGGTAAGATCATAAACCATACCTATATGTATGTGTGTATATATATATATATATGAAATGAAAAAGTATATGTATATATAGACATATATATGTGTAAAACCTATATGTTAAAGTACTTCAATATTATCAAAGTAGGCCTTTACAAATAAGAATCACCATTAGCGTGGAGAGAGGATGAGAAAACCCCAACAATAAATCACTTGTTAAAATCCCCCTCAGTTCACTCAGCCAAGATTCGGAGCTTCCTCGACAACAACTAACGAGAGCTATCTGCTAATTACGCGCTCGCACGCTCACTAGTCTGGCCACCCAGTCGCTTGCGCGCTCGCTCGCTCAGTCTGGCCGAACCCTAACTTGTCAAAGGCTGTCAACTTGCGATAGATTTTGAGCCTTCGGTGTTTAATTTCAATCAAAACGTATACGATTGCCATTTAACACCACGATGATAGCTTTAAGACAATCCCTCAGCTCGATCTATTTGTTGAACCATACCATTTAGGTAATAATTGAGCTGTTATCATTTTTAAACAAAGATAAATATTGTATTGATCGCTATACAATCATACACAAATAATTGTTTCCATGGTGAAAGTAAACAAATAATGACTCTGCAGATGAGCCTCACACAGAGAAAAAGCTGGTAATTGGCTAGGAAAATTAAGTTTTCTTTAAAAGCTACTATTTTTCCCGACAACCCCTAAGCTTTAAAATGAGTGATTATTTGTCGAAATCGGTTCAGTCCCTTCCTCGCAATTTCATTTACCGGAAATCAAATTGTCAAATTATTATATAAGACTAGTAGAAGTACCCGGCGTTGCCCGGGATAAGCTCGCAATGAATTTGCGTTTTTACTCCGGGAAACACTTTACCTTGCTTCAAACAGACAGAAAAAGAATAGATTCATATTAGTTCTTCCGACCCAGTTTTTAATTACCTCAAAAAATATCTAACCAGCATTTTAAAATGTCAGCCCTCTGCGTGCGGTAGATATCGCGCAGTGCTTATGACAAACATACAAACAAACTCTTCATTTTTATTAACGGATATACAGAAGATATGAGGGAAAGTTCAATCAGGCCCACTGATTAACAACTACTTCCTTTACTATCACTCGGTGACCTGGCGGCCTAGGGGTAAGGTGTCGGACTTCTGTGCTGGGGGTCAGGGGTTCAATCCTCGGTCCCGGCACAGATTTATCTGATTGCCAAACCCTTCCTTCAACTCTGACAAGACGTGTATTAATAACTTGTGAATGTGTGGAATGCCAGGCCTCCACCGTGGTTCGGATTCCACGTTAAACTGCAGGTCCTCCATTTCATCTCACAATCACTCTACCATTACACATTAGCATAAGTGCGTACTACCCGACTGGGTAGTAAGACGCGGTGCTAATAATAATACTATCACTCATTGAACTGCGAGCTTTCTCCATTCACATACACGATAATTATCTGCAAAGATCCCAGACACGGGAAGAACTGGCACAACTAGGACTGACACTACAGACTCTTTGGCTTGAGAGTTCCGGCTTTGAGTCCGGTAGGATCCACTTATCCTTTGTTCGATTTTGCTCTCTTCCCTCCAGGGAAATTCTGGCGTATTCTTCCCGTTCTCATTGTTTGGAAGTGTGTGTGTTTTTTGTTTTTTTTAGGTATTTAGCACACACTTTTTGAACCGACTGATTATATCAGCACACGACTTAAAAACTAACTAAAATATATAATAGACACAACACCCGGCCGTTATATACTCACTATTGAATGGGGAAAACCCCAGTTCATTAATGATATATTTTTTGTCATGCCGGGAATCAAACCCGGGGCCCTTAGCTCAATAAGTAGACACGCTACCGACTGATATATGGTGTCGGACCGGACGGGTGGTAAGCTGCGTAGTATTAATAGGCGCGTGACAAAAGGTTGAACGTTGTGTCTCACGCATCTCGGGGTTTTGTGGGAGTCTTACCATACGTTCAGCTTTTGCGCACATCAACACTCACGAGGTAAGGCTGATGAAGGTAGAAGTTAGAGGAAATGTACTGAAAAATTTTCAGTAAAATTCACCTCCAATACAACCTAGCCGGGATTTGAACCTAGACATGCCCTGTTCCCGGTGAATCAGACTAAATGAGCTTGAAGTTACGGCGAATATCTGGAAAAAAAATATTTATATTAATTCAAACGCCTCCGTCCTATTTTCATAGTAAGGCCCTTGCCTGACAGCTAGAACTGTTTACTAGATCTAACATTCACGTGTTCATACGTCATTTCTGTGATCTGAAGCTGTCAATTTCGATAGATATTATCAATACCTATAAGATAATACTGATAATAATAATAATAATAATAATAATAATAATAATAATAATAATAATAATAAAGTGTTTTTAACGTTAACCCAATATAAATATGTTTGTATTTTCTAAAATATCCTTGCTATATTCATCAGAGTGAATTTCAACACATTTGACGCTATTAGAAGGGTGACTGTCCTCTTTCTAATGGAAAGCAGATAGATGGATGTTTGGCACACATTAGTGGAAATATAACAGTTTCCGTGTATTTGAGTCAGATTGAGGACATTAGACTTAGTCGCCGACAAAAATTCACTTTCACTCGTTTCGTCTATTTTACAAAGCGTCTTGAGAACAGTTTGAAGAAATCATGGGAGAAACCTCGTAGTCTGTAAGATGAAATCGGATCTACTCCACAGTAATACATTGCTCTGTTCACTAAGTTCTGAGCCATAATGTTTGTAATCCATAAGATGAGATCTACTCCACAGTAATACATGGCTTTCTCCACAAAGTCCTGATCCATAATGTTTGTAATCCATAAGATGAGATCTACTCCACAGTAATACATTGCTCTGTCCACTAAGTTCTGAGCCATAATGTTTGTAATCCATAAGATGAGATCTACTCCACAGTAATACATTGCTCTATCCACTAAGTTCTGAGCCATAATGTTTGTAATCCATAAGATGAGATCTACTCCACAGTAATACATGGCATTCTCCACAAAGTCCTGATCCATAAGTCCGTGGTCCGTAGCACTCCATAGACTTAGGATCAACTTTAACTTTCTTAAGGCTAACTGTTACAAATGGATACCTAGAGCAATTCACAGGTGCACAAACAAATGCGCATCGATTTTCAAACCGAAATAAACCGTCACCATTTTCTAAACTTACCGTACGTTTGTTTATCTCACTTTGATATCAACTAATAAACATTCTTTAACATAACTGAGAACGTTTTCTCACATTTGTACGGAGAGAGAAAGAGAGCGGGAAACAAGGTCGTAACCAGTTAACCTTTCAGGGGAGTTTCGGGGGGCATGGTTGCTTACTAAATTCTTAAAGACTTATCCACTTTCATAGCTCTCCTCACATTCACTCAAACGTCCTATTTCCTTTGTCAATATTTTGTCATAAACAATTTTTTTAATATGCTTTAGAATACCTTTATATTCTCAAATTTTTTTGTTTAAACGGTAAATGAGGCAGTATTAATTTTTATTGTCAACTTTCGAGGGTTTGACGGGGGGAGTTGAAACTCCTTAGCAGGAAACCATATAGAAAAAATATCACCCTAAATACTTCCAGCCGGGATTTGAACCTTGACCTACCCGTGGCTGGTAAACCAGGTTAAATGAGTTTGACATTAAGAATATAAAAATTAAAATCATAAAATTGTGAAGACAATCTCTAGAAAGAGATAAAAAAAGCTTCTATTTAGTCAAATTCTCCCTCAAGGCGCAGGCGTTTTCAACTTGCGGCCCGCGAACCATGATTAACCTTCATGCAATATGGCCTTATTCTTCTTTTCATAAACGTGGATGAAATACAAAAATTTCAAGAGTGATATTTGGGAATTTGTCATAATTTGGAGAATTCTGATATGTGAGGCTGGTGGACCAACTTGCTACTCTTTCTTCGACATGGATCGATTCCCAAAAATTGTTGAATTTGCGCATCAAATATGTGCAATGTTTGGCAGCTCATACGTACGCTAGCAATTGTTTTCTCATCTGAGATGAAACCAAACATCCGAGATATCGCGGCCTACAAGCTACAAGCACACATTCGTAAATAATTAAACATGGCTTTGGCAGAAAATTTAAAGTCACACACTAACACCATTGTTGCAAATAAAAGGTTTTGGTAAAAAAATATAGGTACCGGTATATATATGGTTTGGTCATATTGCTTTAATATACGGGACGGCGCTTAAATAATTCACCTCTTTTTATTCTAAAAATGATTAGGGAAGTTAAGGAGCCCTCACATTACGAACTTGAACTTTTCCTCACTGATTCTTTTATGTTACTAAACATGTCTATTTTGAACAGATTATTAGGGGGAGAGGGTGACATTACCCTAAATCTAACAGTTAGGGTGAGGGTAGCTAGCCCGTGCAAGTTCCTTCGAATCCAACCGAAGAATAATTATTATGTCGCGGAAAGCCGTAACTCACTTTGAACGCTGAGAAGGTGAACTAACTCAGTTGAAAGAATAGTTCAATTTGAACTCCTGGTTCGCGAACTACACAGTAATGAGCAGAGACGTCATGAATGATAGGTCATTGAGGATTTTTAATCCACGCTTGGCCTATTTTAATTGATGTACATATAATTTAAGGGAACGGCGGAAAGTAGGATCCTCTCCTCCACTTCCTTAGAATACTGGTAATTCGTTTCATGGAAAGTTAAAAAAAAAAATTCTTTTTATGGTATTTCACTTCCACACATTCAACTAAGATAAGATCCAGTTTACTGTGGTAATTTTATATATTTTTTTTTTGCTGCTGCTATTGAATATAATTAGGTCTGTTGTTTATGAACAAGTAAGACAAAACATCTGTTCATAAAAACAAAATCTTTTGGCATTTTAAAAATAAACTGGCTGTAAATAATTAAAATATTAAATATATTTCATCGATTCACAACTGCCTTCGTGGCGCAATCGGCTAGCGCGTTCGGCTGTTAACCGAAAGGTTGGTGGTTCGAGTCCACCCGGGGGCGGATTTTTTTGTTAATTTACATACATAGCTTCATAATATTTTCTTCATTATTTGATTATTTAAATACTTTTCTGCACAAAACTAAACTTTTTTTTTTTTTTTCTCTACAAAATAAGTATCTGGAATGTATTAAAGGATAGACGAATGGTACATACATTCAATGAATGATAAAATGAATGTAGATAAAGTCCTATTATATTATTGGGGCGTTCAAGTATTACGTAAGCACCTTCGGGGGGGGAGGGGGTTTAAGCTTTGCTTACTTTTGCTGACAAGGGGGTGGGGTGGGGGTTCAGAACAATGCTTACGTAAGACAAAGAAAGACAGGCAAAATTGAAGGATGGCGCATCGCAAGGCGCTTGGATTTCGGGCAGCTTTGGGTCAGCAATGAAGATGCTGAGTGGCTAAACGAGGAAGAAGGTGGACAAGCCTATATGAGTAATTCAAAGCTTGAGTGACCTAGTCCCCCCAAATTGAAATATAATAATTGAAAGTGTTGAGACGGGGATTCAAGGACCTTGGTCAACGGATTAAATGGAGCTTAGGGTGATTTTTAATAAATATAATAAATTTAATAAACACAACTTCAATTAAAAGTAAATTAAAATTTCAAACTTTCATAATGTTATAACTTGTTTTGATTTTACCTGTTCAATAAATTTAAATTTATTGTATACCAGTGTTGTCAATTATTTAATAATATTAATTTACATCTCTATTTTAATAATTACCAGCAATTTATAAATTGCATAAATTACGTAAGCAAGAGGGGGTGAGAGGTCATACATTTGCTTATTTTTGCTTATAAAGGGGGGAGGGGTTAAAAATGGCCAAAAATTTGCTTATGTAATACTTGAACGCCCCCTATGTAGATTGTCTAGCGAGCTTTTTTTTTATCATAGCATCTTACTACCCGTTCGGGCTATACGCCAATGTACTATTTACAATAATAGCTTAGGGAAAAGTAAGGTTTAATTGAGAGAAAATGCATCCACATTTGCGTGAAAGGAGATTGGGAAACCATTTAGGGAAAAACCACCCTCAATAGACCCGACCGGGATTCAAACCCCGATCTCCCCGCCTTGAGCACGCCAGTCGTAGGCCTATTCTACACTAGTGGTTAAAAAGCTGGCAATTAAAACGCTAGCAACCGCGCCTTTGATTGAAATCCTTGTTATCAAGCTATAAAATAAGTTTTCTTCTAGACCAGCGTTTTGACCGCTACCTCTGGAGGCGTTAAAACCGCCTAGCGGTAGAAACGCGAATCAAACTACACCAGGAGTTAACACTTAACAGGCAGTTTTGCCTCAAAGTCACAAGTCTTTCAACTGGAATAATAAATACTCTTTCTCAAGATGGTATCATGTTTTGCAATGTTTTCATTTACTAAACCAAGTAATTCAAATGAAACCACAGACATTCTATAGTACAAAAATAACTTCTCTGGGTACATTCTGTGATTCATAAACATAATATGAAACTGTCCTGTTGAGAGATGGTTCGATAAGGTGGGGTGAGTCCACCATCATCTCTTTTGATAAGTTTTTTTGTTGCTAATTTCCTCCAACAAAATAAGTCCCGCAATACAGCCGGTATAATGTCCATTTTAAAACCATTCTGCACAAGTGGAAGCAACAACCGCGGCCTTTAAACCGCTATTGTAGAATCAGTAGCATTATGGTAGCTGTTTAACAGTTGCGTTTTGACAGTCACGTGTAGATTCAATAGTTTGGGGGCGTAAGCTAGCGGCAAAACCACCGCGTTTTAACCGCTAGTGTAGAATCGGCCTAACACGAGATTCACGCGCTAGACCACGTGGCCACCGAAGGGGGTGCTAGTTCATACATATTTTGTTTGGTTAAGTATAAGGCTCCTTTCACACGTTTCGATTTTCAGCCTCGACTGCTGTCCGATGTCGGCCGGGCGCCACAAGGCAGTCGCTCATTGTTTTAAATGGCCATGTTTACACAAGCCGGTATTTAGTCGTCCGACCCCCTCCTGAGCGAACACACGTGCTGTGCGGTTGGCGGTCTAGTTGCATAATTATGAGAATGAGTGATATTGATGTAGATACTGAATAACTGATTTGAATCACTGCCTGTGTTGTGGGAAAAAAAAACTTTAGAAAGTTGTAGGATAGTAACAAGACAAAAGATGCGTGGAGTTAAGTTTGTGTATATATAAAAGAAATTATTCCGTCTTATTAATCCAGAGAATTTAATTTATCTAGGGATTTGATTATTAGGTTTTGAGAATAATAACTTGTTTGGGGAGAACGATAAAATGTATTAGGTGTATAGGAGGCGAATGAGAGAAGTTAAGCTTTTAGTAAAATAATTGCCGTCAGGCAAGAATCGGAGTAAAATTAGATAATTATCTTTGCTTAAATTGTCGGGCGGTTTGCGGTCGGCTGATATCGGCCGACTGTAAATCGGAACGTGTGAAAGGATCCTCTTAGATGAGACCAAATAGCCTTAATTTCGCTAAATATCTAAATAAAGACAATACATAAATAAACAACGTGAAACTTGTAATTCACACTCGTTGTCTTATTATTCTTAATTTTTGAGTGAGTACCCAGCTCAACATGTTCAGTATAGCTCTACATGCTCATTTTATTACAAACATTGAAGAGTACGGGGGGAGGGGGGGGAGTAGGGGAAAGAGTCAGACACACATTTTTCAGAACAACAATTTATTTTTAAATTAAATTTGACAGATTCCTCTTTTAGTCATAGGACATTATAAAAGTACTATTATTGTCTAGCAAATGGCAGTTATAGATAACTCATTGTTAGTTAAAATGGGACTTTAGCCTTTTGTCTCCTGTATTTTTTTGTATTGTAATAAAGAGTCAGTTGCAAATGATTCTTTCTTATAACAAAATTAATAACGCTCCTTACTAACATTTAAAATGTTTTTAAAAATGTAAATGCTTCCCAAGCAAAGAAATATAACGCAATTTATTAATAACAAAATTAAGTTAAAAATCAACTGATTCGATAATAAAATCAATAGTTCTCCTTCCTAAAATTTAAAATGTCTTTACAAAAACTGATTCGACAAAGCTTTTTTTTTTTCAGGTGGCTAGTGAGCTGTTTCTTTGGGCTCTCTTTGGGTGTCACCTCTGAAGATTGGATGTTGCATACCCCCGGAGGTGGACCTCTGGAATCTCTCTGTCCTTGCCTGTCCTCCAAACTTTGCCCCAGGATATTCGGAAAGACCAGAGAAGACATCCTTCTTTTCGGACATCTTCCTATCTGCATGGACAGTCGGGAGGTGCGCTGCTGCGGCGCTTCCGTAGACGTTGAAAACCAGGAGCCCATAGCAAGTGCTTCCCAAGACAATTATATGCTGGGCAAAGACATCGGAGGGATTAAGATTGAAATGCTGAGTGAAACAATTGATGAAAAGGATTATTTAACAGAAAGTGGTGCTGTAGCCTTTGACGCCGACTCGAAACAACGCTTTATGGGAACCCAAGACAATGATTCAACACTGAACGCCAACCCACATCAAGCGAATAATGCAAACAATAACAATAATAACACTTTAGAAAAATCAAATTCCCTGGAAAAGACAGATCTAAGTTTTTCAATGGAACTAGATAATACATCCAAAGAATTCAATCTAACCCATTCATCCATAAAACCCAATTTATCGATCAACAACAATTATTTTTCAAATAATGTAAGTAATTCCACTAAGGAAATATTAGGTTCCTCCAAAACACAGAATAGCGTCTCATATTCTAAAGATGTGAAACAAAACAACACAGAAAAGAAGTCTAAGAGCCTAGAAGTAGCATTGATGTCTTCATTAATTATTTCACCATTAGATTCCATTACAAGTTTTATCAGTAAAACTATGGATAAACAGATTTCAGAATTTGGTAATAGAATAAGACCATTAAAACATAACAGCTCTATTTCACGTGATAACACAAAAACTCTTACGTCTGCTAACATGACAGAGCAAGATTACTCCAATAACACAAACATGCCATCCAATAATAATTCTGAATCAAACCAAACAATGTATGAGATTAATATTTCTGGAGAAGAAATCAATAGTTACAATCCCAAATATATTTCAAGTAATCAGTTTGTCATAGACGCATTTAACTCACAGACCAAAAATTTCACCCATACCAAAAGCAAGCAACATGAAAACAAATATTTCATTGGTGAAGAAGGTAATTTTACTAACCCAGAACTTAGGCAAATGTACAACAACACATATCTAGTATCAGCGAACGTAGTTTGTCAACAAAATAGAAATATTATGAATATGAAATGTAATAGCACTGAAAATAACGAGGCAAAAGAAAACACATTTGTAATCAAGGTATTTCCAGAAAAAATGCCAGAAGCCACAGAGCAACGTAGACGGGAGTTAAAAAAGTCTGCAAACACCCACTTTGAAAAGGTTGTCTTAGTTTTCCCAGTTAATTCAAATAATGATGATAAAGTTGAGGCTCCAACAGAAACAACAACAGACATTATTAGTAATAACATGAAGTATAATGTATGGGGAAGCAACACTACATCACTTGAGAGTGATCAAGACAAAGGAAATAAAAATATGAGTACTGAATCAAACATGAACCATAAAAACGAAAGAATTGTTGTAAAAATTGGTAGCACGTTAGCTCCTGAAGATGTGGACAATAGTAGAACAGTGGAAATAGAAACAAAAACGGAGCTGTCTTCCAGTCAATTTTCATCCAATAGGTTTCGTCCTGCGCGTCCAAGACATAATATGATGAGAAAAAAAGTCTATGTATCTAGAACGAAGGTAAATGATGGAGGATTCACCAATAACGTAATGTCAAATAAAACAATAAACAATACTTGGCCTCGCTCAACAACAAATCAAGAGAACAACAACATTTTTGAAAACTATACTGTAGAAAAGGAAGTAGAAGATCCACAGTTGACGTTGAGCAGTGAAAATATGGAAAGAATTGTAACACCCGATTCACTTATGACTATAAATAAGCTTTACAGCTCAAAGAAAAATACAACTCATTTTAGAGGGTTGAATCAGTCAAGTTTAATGGCAAGGTCTTCTAAAACACCACATCGTGCACACAATTTAAAAAACTTTACACCAATAAGGCATCCTGAATCGTATTTACGAGCAAAAAATATTACAAATAAAACTTTGGAGATGATGGAACAATTCACAATATCGACACTAGCACCAGCAATTTCTTTTACCAAAGGGTTGCCTGATACTACTCAGAACTCTCACATAGACATGAGCAACAACACACATGCTCTAACTGAGAACAAACGCACACGTGAAATGAAAATAGCATTTGTCAACATAGATTCTCATAATCGAACAACATCGCCTTCCAAAGGTAATTACACTTCAAGAGCGTCAAATCCACAAGAAGAGAGCTTGATGCCAGATATAGTGGTTCCAATAAGACGACCACCTCGTGTCCTTCCAAATGCACCAGCAATTAGAAATAACCCCACCACAAGAACTCGTTTCGCTCATGTCAATGCCAACCAATCAAAATTTCCACGCCCAAAATTTAGGCCTGTAATTCGTATGCTCCCCCAAAAAGATATATCTTCTTACCTTGATAGCGAGGGTGAACCATCACAGACGACTCGTTCTCACTTATTTGGCCGGAGAAACTTAACTTCTATTAAGTGCAGTGAAATACACAATACTTGTCAAAATAAAACATTACAAGAGAGATTATTTAGCGACAGAGCCCCCCTCCAAACACAAGTTATTAAAAATAAGTCAATGGAGCCTGGAGATAGAGTAAGTAGACCTAGACAACTAATCATCCATAGAGGATTGAGGCGACCTCTTAACTCTACACCTAATGAATATATAAATGTTTCATCTAAAGATATGGAAACATCAGCCAGTATGAAGCAAGTTAACACAATATATAATCCAGACTACTCATTAGCAGATTATGACTCTTCTGAATTAGCAAATAAGCTAATAAGAATTGAATTAGAAAAACAAAATATTGAGTTATTGAAACTCTCGCCTAAGATGAGATTAGATACGAATGGTAGAGTTAAGGACATGGGTCATGCGGATGGAAAGAACCGTGATACAAGCGATAGTTTCTCCTCATCGACTAAGTTTAAGGACCTGTTTGCTCCAGATTTTAGTACTAGTTCGTTAGCTGTTGTTGGCCCTATACCAAGAGGATTTTTAGACCCGAGTACTAAAAGCACAACAAATCTAGGATTGCCTACTTTGCAGGAACATCAAGCTTTTACTTTGGACCAAAGCCATTTTCAAAATAATATGCTCGTAAATCCTCTATTTTATCTTCCTTATGAAAATACGCCCATTGAATTCAAAATGGATGGATCAAGTCCTTTAGTAGAAAACAAACCAGAACGCACAATTATTTGTGAAAATAAAAATAATACTAGTTCATGTAATGATTATAAAACAATGTCTAAAATTAACCCTTTACATTATTTGCCATACCAAAACTCTCCTCAAGATTTCCACATTGAAGAACAAAAACGTATTTTTCCTGAACAATTAATGACAGAAGCCATGTTTAGTATACCTAATAGAGGAACACTATCTAGCGACGATTCAAATAACAATTCATTGAAGCTCAACTATGAAAAGAGTAGCAAGCAGAATTTTTCTCCAGTCATTCAAACACTATTTACCTCTATACCAACGCAACAAACTATATCAAAAACTACAGCCCCTAAATCTATGCATGAAAACATTTATTTTGCAAACTTGGATCCTGCGCAGTTTGAACTGTCACGCCCAGAAGCTAGTTATCAGTTTCAAACATTAATGCCCTTAATAGAAGTCAGGCCTATGGCCCTCGCATCAAACGGAGCTGTGCCAAATATGCACGGAAATTTTAGAAAACAATTGGAACAATATTATCAACGTCTGCAACAGTACAAAAGATTTAACCAACAGCATCCCAAACTATTTAAAAAAATTAATCAGCAGTAGAAAGTTCTTAATGTGAAATATTAGTATTAAGTCATGACTTGTTCCTAAATTCCTAAGTTATAGATGTACCTTGATAAAACACAGCGGTTGTTTTATGAACTACATATCCACACGTTTATTGCTGTAAACCTTATAACACCTACTTTGGATTTCTTTACTTTCTAACAGAGTGCAGTAATAGAAAAAATATTAAATATGTATTTATTAGACTTAATTTAGATTTTAAAATAAATTTAACTGTGTACTATACTAATTATAATAGTTAATTATTACAATTATGTTATAAATATTATAAAATAAAGATAGGTTTCACATTAAATTAATTTTGGGCTGTCCTCGCATTCATAAACTATTATTTTTCCCCAATAGATACATTTGTTATTATTATATATTGTAACTAACATATAAAACAATTTATACCCAATGTAAAATTGGGTGGTTCGAATCCCTACTTTTTATATAAGGAATATATATGTTATTCCTTAAACAATTTTACTGAGTCGTTAACACAAAATTCATCTCTATCTCACGAAGCAAATGTGAAGTGTTAAATATCAATTAACTCTGGTTAATGAACCAGCATATTATTATATTACATACACGAAGCTGTATAATTAATATCGGAAGAGAGTATAAGTTGTAACAATGGGTCACATTTTGGAACATACAATAATAAATAAACCTCTAAAATCCACACCAATATACAATTAACGTAATTATACTCTAGTTTATTTAAAAAACTGTAATAAACTTCTAATGATCTTAAAAAAATATATGTAATTGCTGTGTACTGGGTGTCGTAAGCAATGACATAGTCAATAACCTCCAAGGAGCGTTACCTTTCTATTCTCATTACATTGGTATACTGTGTTTGTATCGGCTATTTTATAGAATAGATTGAATGTTTCTTATTTCACAACAATTATTTTACTTGCATAGTAGTGTTTTATTTTAACAAATTTTAGTCCCAAAAATAATTGACCACGGTAGTTGGTTAATTTTCCCGTTCTTAAAGATTATAAACATCCACAGGAATCTAAGGCGAGTATTCGCGATTGACTTGGTTACGCCTTAATATCGAGGGTTTACGACCAAGTTGTTCTGACCAAAGTGGAGCGCGAAAACTATTTTGAGATGTTTTTACTAAACAAAAATCTAGGTGGGGTGGCGGTAGAGTAGATCTAACAGCTGGTAGGTGAAAGTATGTAATCCTACTACATGTACTGCAAATCTACGGAAAATGAGCTATTTAATTTTATTCTTATTTAGATCCGTGCTTATTTTGACTAGTTTTTAATATTTAAACAACATATCCAGCTAAACATGTATTCCCAAAAATAACCTTAAGAAAACATGAAGTACGTATGTAATATTAAATAGGCCTATATCATATAGTATTCTCTTTCTTTCATCGGTTTTTAAGTACCTACTTACTGTGATTTATTTCTAGCTAGTAATTGCTGTCCATTTTTAAGTACAAAAACTAAAATCCATTTACTACGAAGTTATGCTCGTTTAGATCTATTATAAGAAGTGATGCTGTTCTGAAATTTGCGCACAAATTTTCAGGACATTGATCGTAACTATACTGTATAGTCTGGTCAAGAAAAGCGTTACCAAACCGAGCTCTGATATAAGAGCGGTCATAAACATTTCGTCTTCAATACCAGGTCAACCACCAAACATTGATTTCTATAATATAACTGGATGTATATACACATACACATTGCCAAGAACCAAAGCGTGACGTTCAAGTTTATCGTCTGCTACACTGTGGGGGGACCGATTTAACAGTTTCTTTGAATGTTCTCATGCGAAAACATGTCTCTGATGAATAAAAGTGTTATTATTTGAAAATAGTGATGTCTTATACCACACTTTCCTGAAGAAACGTTTACGGTAAAGGATATACAATTCAGTTTTACAGGTAATACTGTACAAATACGAATAAAATCTCTAACGTATTTAAATATGTATGTAGTTATCATCAATGATGTTTACAGTCTGTCAGGACTACACTTATATTTAAAGTTGGTTATTAGTTTGTATATTGGTTTCAGAAACCATATATTGAAAGTTCGATAAATATAATAAATAAGGTATCTTAAAACTTTATTACATTTGTATGATGACAAATTGTGTGTAGTTACAATACATTCAAGCTATCACTTAGGCTATAAGCTTGTAGAAAGTATTATTATATTACTATTTTTTTTTAAGTTGGCTCATATCTTGTATATTTCTTTCAGAAATCATATTATGTTGAAAGTTTGATAACTATAATGAAACAAGTTAGCTAAAAACTATATTACATTTGTTTGACTTACATACTTTGTGTAGAAGTCTTACGTTAAAATGATAATTTAGGTTATAGGCTTGTAGGAAGCACGGTATCTACTAAATTCTGATTTTAGTAATAATCCCAATCTGTAAGGCTTTATTTCGTACCAGAATACTATCATACATATAATATTTTGGTAGGATAAATGACCATTTAGAACGGAAGTAGAAATTTCCGTATGGAAGGTCTTTTATCCTAACTAAACACAACAATATGGCAGGATTCTGGTACTATATAAAGCCTTATAAGCGAGTTTCCTTCAAAAATCATCGTATATATTAGGCTACATCAACTTAATTAAAGAAAAACTAACCAGTTTAGAACTTTTTTATGCTCTTCAAAGCCTTAACTAACATATTTATTTCATTTAAATAGTCACACATTGATTTATATCATATATTTAATCAAATTAATGAACGATGTCAAAATGCCACATTGTCTTGTATGGTTGTAAGAGAGAAAGAGATACCCGAAAATTTTCTTCTCTCCTACACAATGTTATGTAGACGACAGCTCGAAAATTTCAGCCACAGATGTCCATCCAGTTATATTAGGCTTGGTTTATATTCATACATAATTCATAACTAATAGCGAATAGTGTATAGTGTATAGTGCGCAAGAAGTTGAAATACATTATTTTAAATGATGGCGTCTATAATCGATTTACAGTGAATAGTGAAATAGTTCACAGTGCATAAAGTTGATTTAACTTTAACTTTTCTTATACGTTATGCACGATTTATGAAACGATACTCTCGCGAGAAAAATCTAGCCAATAGGATTTATGGAAAACATAATTCGATATTTTTCAAATATTATTTTATAAGTTAGAAGTTGGTCGCCATATTGGGCTTTAATTATCGTTAAATAGTTTTATATTGTGATTTTAACTTGAAAATGAGTGAAAATGAATATACGGTTGAATTTACAGAAGATGGTTTTGTGTCTGTTGCTTGGGGGAGGAACCCCGCACCACCTATTAATGTAGTTTTTGTACTTGCCTTGGTTATTTGGGAATTTTTATGGTTTAAAACACCAGGAGTTGGAAAATTCACTGTCTAAACCCACATAACCCCCCTTCAAAAAATACATTTCGTACAACGCCCTTGTACTCTAGCCTCATTTCATTCAACCACTAAACCAGATTGTCCTCAAATGAAGATAAATAATTCAAACATACTATTAAATATAGAAGGATGGGTTCTATAAAATTAATTTACCCGAGATGATAAAAGGCCAGAAATGCAATTCTAGATGGTCTGCCATTAAATGCTAAATATATAAATTCAGATTAATACTATTTAGTAAACAGTACCAATATTTATCTCTCAGATTATAATACAGCTAGTTAAATTGGCGTGTTAAAGGGAAAAAGTATATTATATTTGTAAGTATGTAAATGATTTTGAAGACCAATGATTGACATATCCATAGAGGTAGTATCCTTAAAATACCACGCGCGCAAGGAGATCACCTCTCAAACAAATGACAATCGTTATGAATGTCTTATTCACTACGTTTCATTATAAACCTTAGTAATTTTCTTATGAATTGTGCACTATACACTATGCGCTATTCACTATTAGTTATGAGTTATGCATGAATATAAACTAAGCCTTATAGAGATCAATGCCACCAAAATGCTGTGGCCGTAAAAATTGATACCGTGAAAATACGCCTATACTTACTCTTTATTGGCTGAACAATAATATCTGAATTTGCAATGTCAAAACATGGGGAAAATTGCAAATGTGTTGAATTAATATCTACCTTTACACGTTAAAGTTTTTTTTTAATTGTGTGACCAACCAACTTTCTTTTAATCCTAGAACCAAACTTAAAGCTTTTCAATTTCAATTGCAATACTTCAGTCGATTAATTTAGGTCGACTCATTCAAATGTGTCTGAATCGATAGTGTTATACTTTCATTTAATACAAAAAGATGGCAGCATAACAAATATATTTTGTTATCATATATTTTTAATTTAATTTAGTTATCTTCAGGTAATATAATGAGTATTTTACTAAAATAAGATAAAATATATTTTTGTATATATTAATATTATTTATACAACATAAAATACATCGTTTTTACATCGTTAAAGATAAACATTGAATATATTTTATCCTATATTTCCGTAATAGATTATAATTTAAAAACTATTTGATAAAAATAAACCCTTAAACTTATTGCTCGACACTAGATTGTCGAGTGGTTTGAATCCCTACTTTTTAGAGAAGAGTTAATTAGTTACTCTTCTATATAATCTTTATAAAATCTTATTTACAATTTATAGTTACATTATTCAAACTTTATTCTGAATGGATCAAGTATCAATTTCACAGATTGAATGGAATACTTTAAATAAAGTCTAATCTGACATCAATGTAATACATTGTACAAAAAGTTATTTATAAACATTCATTCACATATTCATACACAGTCTTTGTAAGAGCGCGAGGGGGGGAGGGATCAAACATCAAAGTGTTAAAAAAAAATTTTTTTTATGGATACTTGAATAGGTATGATAATTAATTAATTGGTTAACAATACAATAATCTAATATGTGATATACCTATGATGGCACATACAATATTATTGAGATGTTTCAAAGGAAATAAAAACTACTTAATATTTTATTTTATTGGGATGATAACAAAATGTAGGCACAAAAAAACACACTACACAATCATATATTTAAAGTACATCAAACATTATCTTACAATTTTAACTAAAGAGTTTAAGGAAAATAATGATTTCAAATTATATTTTAATTTTACTAATGCAAATTGATTACATTTCAAAAAAATATCTAAATTTCATTTGCACTTATGCTGAGGTCCCGATGAATATTTAAGGGCTGCGAGGCCAATCAATCAATTTTTGGACATGCTATTCCAAAGGTAAGTTTTTATTCTTTTAAGTGTTGAAAATGAATGTTCTTGGCACTAGAGATCATCACTGTCACGTCTCCTAGCGTAAATTTATCTCTCTATGGGAGAAGTTTGAATCCCCCCCCCC
>CABFWO010000073.1:43094-98793 GCA_902155825.1 Timema genevievae
CCCCCCCCCCAATGTACAGTGCTGTTCATATCATGTCCAACTATCACACTCAAGAGATATTATCAATATCAATAAAATAACAGAGATACTAACATGTTTTCACTGTTGACATTAAGTAAGAACGTTTGTATTTTCTCAGAGGCTCTTCCTATGAAAAGTGATAGCTTTGCTCATTTCTAGATGGGAACACAAACTTAAGAATCAAAAGCAAGTTGTTCATTAATTCACTTTTAATTCAGTCATTCATTAATTTACAACCTACACCTTGTTTAGCCAGCTAGAGCTGTGACAAGGATAGGACTTATTTACACTAGACTAGAGTGACCACATGTCCCGAATTTTCTGGGCTGGTCACAGTTTCTGGTACATTGCACTGGATTTTATAAACCATTCTTGTTTTCAAGATGTAATTTTTTTTTATTTTTTGAAATTGGCATGCATGCAATTGCGTCTGTGCTATTTCACCTGGGCATTATTTATCACAAAGTTCAATTTTGTTCATTTCTGTGAGGATTTTAAAAAGGAAATTGAATCAAATGAATTTTTGAAAATGAAATGAATGTTATATTCAATTAATTTTTAAATTCCTGAATATATTAAAATTTTTTTGTATTTGAAGCTTGATATGTCAAAAAAAAATCTATAATTATTTATATATGATTATAAACTAAACAAACCAAACAACACATGTTAAAATTATTCATCTGTTGAATTTTTTTTGGTATCAAATTGGTGTAAGAAACTGTCAGCCTATACTACCACTATTTTTGATTACTCCCACAGTCCACTCACAAACCAGATACAAATATGTATTTAAGTATGGTACTTGATAAAATTATATTTATACTACTTACTTCAATATTTTTTTTTTACATCTTTAATAAAAAAAAGCCTCCATGGCGTCAGCCCGCAATTGAGTCATACAGACCTAGTGGCCAACGTTTGTTGGCCAAGGTAGTGCCAACTTCTGTAGTCAGCACAACAAACCTTTCAGTCATTAATCTGTTTTCAAGACAAGGGATGCTACTTTTTCATTCAAGTAGCTCCTCATTTGTCCTCAAGAGGCTGAGTTTGACCTCGTTTCAGACTCATTTATTCACAGAAAATCTGAAAGCGCCGGGGATTGAACCCGGGACCTCTGGATCTTTAGCTATATATATATATATATATATATAATATATTGACCAAAAAAGATTTTGTTATAAAAATATGGACTCTTGTTCTCTTCCACCCAATTTTAATTTATTGGCCATATACTTTACAAACACGAACACATCACTTGAAGTTTGATGTTAAGGCTGGGTGCTAGTGAGCGCGAATTTAGTGCGCTAATTTTGGCAGTTTTTATAGCATAAACATTTTTTGAACAAAATAAATCAAATTTTTCTTCTATATAAACATATAGTTTAGTTTTCTGCACGTGCTAATCTCAACAAAGTTTTTGAATATCTGGCATGAGCATGGTGGCATTTGGTGACAAACTTTTTAAATTAAGAGAAAAAGTTGTCATTAAATTCTAGGAATTCCTTGACAGATATTCAAGGACTGTTGAGATTAGAATGTGCAGAAAACTAAACTTGTTTCTATAGTAGAAATATTTGATTTATTTTGGCCAAAAATGTTTATGCTATAAAAACTTCAAAAATACTTCCCTAAACTCACGCTCACTAGCACCCCATCTATCAAGCGCTATCAAGATACTGCAAGTGACAAAACTACACTATTCTGGTGGATAATATGCCAAGCTAATATTGAGGTACCCACTTCTGTGGCCACACGGTCTCACAATAGACTAGACAGCTTATTACGGGAAGATCGGAGTTCAAATCCTGAATAGGTGTACTGAGAGTAGTTTTTACCAAGTGGTTTTCCACTGACCCTCCACATAAATGCAGGCACACTTCCTTTAAATTCAACCTTCCTAATACATGACACATTAGCGTAATTATTACACATGCATATAGCCTGAACGTGTAGTAAGATGTAATGCTAAAAAAATAGTTGAAAAGTGTCACATAGTGCAGATTTAACGACATAACCACATTCCAAACCAGGTCATAGTAGGTATGTAGTGTATGGAAATAGCTCCATCCTCATGATGCCCAGAGAGTATGGTACTTTTTTTTTATCATTATCTTGAAGGTTTTAGTTTATATTCCATTGCTATGCACTCCTGCCTCCAATCTAGTGTAATAACCAGACGTTGAGTCAGCATTGTTATGTCTGAAACTGCCAGGGCCAAACTGCAAAGGGGAGGGGGAAAGATTTTGGGTGTTAAATTTAGGGAAACAGTGCCTGATTTGTGTGTGTTTGTGTGTGGGGGAGGTAGTAAGAGAGAGAGAGAGAGAAACCATCTAGTAAAATCCATCCACAGTAGGTCTACACCCGACCGAGATTCAAACCCCTATCACCGTGTCATCAGTAGTAGCCCTACAGTTTATTGTGAGTGATGCCAAAATTCATTCAACCAAAGAAGTGGGTTCTCAATATTATTAAATAATGTTTTATTTTTGTATTATTAATTGACTAATTAACACCTACAATCCCAATCATATTTTAGAAAAAGCTTGGGCCTATACAGTAATTGCTTGGGATTTAAGATTTTTAAAAAAACACCTCATATTCTTCTGTTGGAAGATTCAAAGACAAACCACAGTGAGACCCCTTTGAATTCCCAAATAAATTCTTTGGCATAGCCCATTAAGATACTTTTTTGTTTACAAATTTAAAACATTATTTATTACTAAACAACTATTTTTTTTAAAAAGAAGCTACTATTTGTTTCAATTTTTATCATATTATGTCAATGGCAACATTTCTGCTATGGCTGTTTTAAATGTAGCTACCTAATCAAATCAGATGTGTAATTTCATGTAATGGTTATTGTGATTGATAACACTTTAAGCATCTAAATTTTCTTACCAAACCATTTCTACAGGCACATAAAAATTTAGCTACAATGCTGAATTTATTTCCTATAAACTCAAATTGAATGAAACGGTTGAAAATGAAAATATATAATAAGGCTTTATAGTACCTAGTAGTTTGAATTATATATTAGTAGTAGTAGTAGTAATTTGGTAAATATATTTTAAGTCTTTGGCCTGAACACATGTAATTAATTACTTTCTCTATGAACTCTGTATTTTGTCTATGTATCAGTTGTTTTTTTATGTGAACTATGAATGTTCATTAACAATGAAAAATAAATATCATAGTATAATTATTATCTATTTTTAACTTAGGAGTATTTTCAAAGTGTCAATTTGTCTATAATTCAATATATTATAAAAAGAAAGCAACTTTTTGTGAGTATATAAAGTTTTAATTAATCTTATTGTAGGGAATATCCCATAGTACCTACCTAGCTCTGTAATTCTGTAATTTGGCTTATGTTTTTAAAAATGTGTCATTACAATATCCTTATTTGGTTTATTTTTAAATCACCATACAAATAAAACTTATCTAGGAAAAAAAAACATTTAAAACACTTTTTGAGCTACTAGATTTGTAAAGCTTAGTTATCCATTTAAATGGTGTTTTGATCTATAGTGCCAAATATATAGGTTCTGAAAAGTACTGGTAAATGTTTTGTAAAGGTTATATTTTAATATTTTTTTTCTTATTTGTTAATAAATCCAAAAGCTTAAGCTCACTAAGAGGACTATGAATTTATAAATGTATTTTACACATATTTAAAACAAGTTATATGATAAAAATTCTAACATCTGTTGGGTATGAAATAAAAACAAATAAAGGTACAATGGGACTGATTCCAGATAGTTTTGGAATCTGTGTGACAATATAGATGAAATATTTAATTGAAATAAAATATCTCATATATTCTAACTTTCCTTTAAGGTGAGTGGTGAAACTGCCTGAAAGTCAGATAATAGCTGTAGCACTAGTATGTGTTTGCGGTTTTCGAGGGAGTAATCTTGCTAGGAATCAGCATTAGAGTGCACAGAGTGTAAGTAACTATGTTTGGTGATCAATTAAACAGGTTAGGAGTTAGTGTGTTAAAGCCAACATCATCTGATTAGACACTTAACTTAGGAAGGTAACACAGCTTGAACCAGTAATCTTAAAAGCCCGTACCACTCCACAGATGACACCTAACTTAAGTAGGTAATACAGCTCAAACCAGACATCTTAAGAGCCGATATTACTCCATGGATAGCACCTAGATTAGGCAGGTAATACAGCTTGAACCAGTCATCTTAAGAGCTTGTATAATTCAACGGATAACACAACTTAGGCAGGTATAAGATTCTATCCTACTCATTCCATTTGAGTAGTTAGATATCTATAGCTTGAAAGGGTAGTGAGACAACAATAAAAAAACTCTTCTCTGCTAAAGAACTCTGCCACTAACATTTAAAGAATGGCTTTTTTTTATCAATTTAGGTTTAAAATATGAATCAAAGAATTAAAAACAATTCATCTATAAGCCTAGACCAATGCTATATTATAGGGGCCATGACATTCCAAGGTCGGAGCAACAAACCCATGGATCAGTCGGTAGTAAAGCTGGAGGCGGAACGTCTGCGAGGTCATGTGGTCTGTGAACCGGTGTCAGACCAGGACGCAAAGGAGCGAAGAGGCTGGATCATGCATGAGAACCGCGGGAACACATACTTCCTATTCTTTGGACAGGCTGACGTGACCAGCGACACTCAACTGTTTGCAGGGGACGAAGTCACCTTCCAAAGAGCCACTTACAAGCTAGGAGAGCAAGGGGCTGTCGAGTTGCGTCTTGTGCAAAGAGCGTTCACCTGTCTGGGGATTGTGTCCTGTATCAAAGTAAGGGGCTCTAATTGTGATTTAATGTCACAGAAAAGTTATTTAAATTTCAGGAACACAGGTAAGTACAGCAATATTATTTTAGCGCTGTCTCTTACTACTTGTTTGAGTAATTGTACTTTTATATACTAATTTAATTTGTGTTAGGGATGAGCAAGGTTGGCTTTAGAGAAAGTGTACCCACATTTGCTCAGAAGGTGAGTGGAAACCTGTTTAGGGAAAATCACCTTCAGTAGACCAGATTGGGGTTCAAACTCCAATCTCCCTGTCATTGGCAGTATAGTCCATTGCAAAAGTGAAGCTGTAGACCATTTGCCCATCAAAGCAGTATAAATATATTAATTTATGGAAAAATTTTAAGTGATAGCAGAGAGTTTGTTATATTTTAATACTTATATGTTTTCTTTAATAGCTTAGCCTACTTATCGAATAAACTCATTAAGTAATACAAATGAAAATGTATGTATTAGGGGGGTGTTCCAAGTTTTACATAAGCACATTTTTGGTAATTATGGACCTCCTACCCTCTTTGTAAGAAAAAATAAGCACCCAAGCTTCTCCCCCCCCCTCTTTCACCCGTCTTGGTTACTTTATATTTGCTGACTTTTTTGTAATTTTTTCACAGAAATAACCATTTTTTTATGCAATTTATAAATTGCTGGTAGTTACTAACGTAGAGGTGTAAATTATCCATAAATACTGTTGTAAACTTAATTTATATTTATTGTGATAAACAAGTAGAATTTAAAAATTTTAATTTACACTTAATTGAAATTAAAAAAAAAACTCTAAACCACTTTTAAAGTGATGACCAAGGTCCTTTAATCCATGTCTTGACACTTTTAATTATTATGTGTTCATTTGGGGTGGCTGGGTCACTGCATCATTCTTGCCTGTCTCTCTGCTTTAAACAAGCATTGTTATGACCCCCTTGTCACAAAAATAAGCAAAGATCAAGCCTCCCTTCTTCTTTAGGTGTTTACATAATAGTGATAATACTTGAATGTCCCCTCTGGGTTGTAAAGCAGGGTTATCTATAAAATGTTAAGAAGAGAAAGTATAATTTCATTAAGTCAATGACTTCCAAATAGAATGCATTTTAGTTCTACCAATGAGGCAGTGCGGGATAAGGTGGTAACAATATGTTTTTTTCTAAAACCTTTCCCACAAATGTGGATACATTTTATTTAAATTCTACTATTTATGTAGCTAAACGTGGATAGCCCAGAATGATATTAAGATGGAATGGAGAAATAAATAAATCCAATTTATCTAAACAATTAGAAATCAGAAACCATTAGTCTCTATTTCATGGGCTTTTTTTTACCATAAAGGATTTTAATCCTCTCCTCGTCAAGTAACTTGGATACAATATTATCAAGCATCTCTCATGATACAACATGATATTCACTCCAACAGTTGTTAAGATCAGATGACAACTATTATAATAATTAAGGGTGTGCAAAGGTCTCTTTCTAAATTTTAAGCATAGTTTGAAATTTGTGAAGCAGTCAAATACAAGGTTTTTGTCATCACACAACATTACTTATAATTTTTAAACTGCCCATTGAATACATCTAGGTATGGATAAAAATTTTAGATAAAAAGGCAAAATACCCTCTATTCTCTTATGTGCTGACCAATCTTAAAATATCTCTGCTTATGCTTTAGATGTAATTTAATCACTAGTCGGTGTTCAGATACTATTTAGTAGCGTTTATAAAAATGATAACATGTTGAAATATGTCATATTTAGTGAGACATTTCAAATCTGTTAAGTGTTGTATTGAGGTTTTCTACCTCCTTTGAAATGTTTCAAAGATGCAAAGAGATTTGCGAGTGTTGAAGTTATATCAAAAGAAATTAGACCTTCAACTTTGACATTTTGAAGCTTTGCATGCCTTTAACAATAACAATAAAAATAATAAAAATAAACACAACAATAATAACAACAATTAAAAAGATCCATCTTCTGTAAATGCAATTTAACTAGGTATTTGTTGCAAACCCACAGCGCCAGTGGGAGATTGTGAACTAACAAGTTAGAGAGACTGTAATTTTTGTAAACTGACAAAGATGATGAATGTTTGTCTATCTGAAATAGTCACCTTAATCCATTACAGGACAGTTTGGGTTATATCGAGCGCGCAGATCTTCCAAAGGAGGTTGTGTTTTACTTCTCGGACGTGAGGTTGGTGGCAGACTCCCTTAAAGTGGAAGAGGAGGTGGGTTTCACCGTCAAGGGGAGGAACGGCAGGGAGAAAGCCACCGGAATCACCAGAGTAGAACCAGGGACTGTCATCATTGAGGATGTGTGCGTGAAAAGCCTGCGTGGAAAGGTGGTGCATACCTTGGAACGAGCACCCCCAGGGACAACGATGGTATGGCATGAGATGATTGTTAGAACTACTGGAACATTTTTATTGCATGCACATCATTCTAGTATATAGGGGGGCAAGACCGCCATCGCTTTTCTTCCCCAAGCAATATGTATTTCACCTATACTTTCCCCCATCCCCTGCAACATGTATTTTATCAGGTAGAAATGAGATTAACAGTAAAGAAAATGTTGGGGGCTGATTTATTTTTTTGGTCACAGCCTCTCACTATCTGTTCAGGCTGTACGCATATGTACTGATTATGCTAATGTGTTAAGGATGAGGAAGGTACAATTTAGGGGAAATGTACTTGCATTTGCGTGGAGGAAAGACATATAGTTTTTTTTAAGGAAACACCACCCTCAGTTCACCTGAACGAGATTTCCAGTATACTGCGAGGGTGACGCCTTAAGGCAGGGGTCCCCAAAATGGATGAGTATGGGAGCTACTTTCAAAATATCTAATTGTTTATTCTGCTACCCAGTATAAACATTTTCTGTATTATGTATTGGCTATCAATGTGACCTGTACAGAGGATTTGTTCAAATGGAGGGTGGGCTCTGTAGCTTAGATTTATAATTGTAATTGAAATAGTGTAAAAAAAAAGTCAGTTAATTTTGCACCAAAATGACGACAAATATATATATATATATATATATAAAAAATACTTGGTGTATAGCTTACTGAGAAGAAAGGCATCATTTTCGTAGAACATTTGATTAATGTTTGGTGAGTAATCTGCCACTCCCATTCAAATGCTGTTATAAAAAAGGTTTATCTGCAAGCCTACTTCTATATTTATTTTTTACCACCTCCAGTTGAAAATGATGATTTAGTTGGGTAGAGCAGAGCCTTCCCTCGAAATGCAATATGAACCAAAACAATTGAGACCACACATATCCTGAACTTGAGGCAACCCTCTTGAGGGATAATCACTTTGGGAAGTGCAAAATAGCTTTCTTGTGTGAGCTACCGGTAGGTCGCAATCAACTTTTTTGGCGATTCCTGACTTAGACCATTCAATAATCAAAGCGAGTTAGTAATGACTAATTAAGGTAGGGTCAATGTGGGTAATTGTGAACGTTGTTTATAGTTTTATAATTTTCAATATTAGTGGAAAGAAAAATATAGTTTCTGAAAATGTTGTTAGTTTTATATCACCTGCAAAAATTTCAATAATTTATCTTCACTTTTTAATGTCAAGATTAGTTATAAAAAACATTGTATTTTTTTTTAACAAATTAATGGTGCATAGGCTTACAAAATAATTTTTCCTAGGTATAAAAAAAACTTCTACAGGTTGAAACCCAATTTCTGTAGTTTGTATTTAACTATAGGATGATCTGGTTTTTATACAGTTCTTTCACACCTTGTATAAGTCTCCTAATTTACGAGTTCACAATTACCCACTACTTTTCAATTTAGTGGGTAAATGTGAATGCAGCCAAAGTTAAGCCTAGGCCTACCTATAAATTCACATGATATAATGCTGTAAATCAACATATTATGTAGCCTAAGATTTTGCTTTGTTTGTTTTTTGTACCAGTCAACAATTTTTTTGTAAATATATCCTCCGTTTCAAATTTATTTCTCACTCTTTATTTTTATAACATTTTTGCATAACATAAAATATGGGCAGTTGTGAACACTAATTTTTGACCATAACGTTTTGAAACTAGGCTAAAGTGAATAGCATAACATGCTCTTCATTCACAATTGCTCACATCTTCCATACCTGTCTGCTTAGTATTTTTCCTAGTGGCATTCATAATTACCACCAATTCCAGTGCAATTGTGAACACAGTTCGGGTAATTGTGACCACGCTATTGCTCGGTTATTATTAGCTGCAAAATTATAAAAAATATATAAATTATATCTTGAGATATGTTGAACTTTATACCATGGGTTCATTTCATCGTTAAATTATAAGTGTTTCATAAAATTGAAAGGTTAGATAGACTCGTCAAAAAGTGTTCACAATTCCCCACATTGACCCTAACTATATTTTTCCAACTGACACAACTCAAGATGATAAAACCGTTGTATGTAAAGCGAGATACCTTATTTCAAACTAGCTAAATGCAATCAAAATTCAGCTCACTTACACAGATGTGGCCAAATAGACTAAGGTGTTAGACTTGCATTGCACTGGGTTACTGTTGACAAGAAATTTAAGTGATTTGCCACAAGCTATTTTCTCATACTTTCTTCACTTCACACATATGCGGATAAATTACCTCCTTAACCTTACACTTTAAACTAACTTATTAATAGCTTTTGTATTAAACTTATTTTTTTAGTACCATGTTTTACTACTCATTCAGGTTATATGCCTATGATCTATGTAATAATGACACTAATGTGTTAGGGTTTATGAACCTTGAATTTAGAGTAAGTGTACCTGCATTTGTGTAGAGGGAGAGTGGAAAACCATAGAGGAAAAACCCCCTCTAGTACAAGCCACCAGAATCGAACCCTGCTATCCTCATGTTTGGCAGTCCAGTCTATTGTTAGAGTAGCACCTTAGACCATGCAGCCACCAAAGCGGGTACTAAACATAATTAATACAAAGCTAGGTAATCTCGACATGGTTTCCCTTTGGCTGTACCATCCTCCTCATAGTTGTAGACTTAATATTTCCCCTCTCCCTATATTATATTAGTAGTGTTTATTGTTTAACCATAATTTTTTATATTATAGTGTTACAACATTGGTAAATATATTCATAAAAACCAATGTGAGATCAAAAGAGTGAGTATGGTTTATTTTGTCATGAATTACTTAAAAATATATTCATCATTTTTTTTAATTTGAGGTATTTAATAACCTGCACTTTCTGAACCGACTAATAGCATACAAATTCTAAACTAACTTAAATCTAGAGTCATTCCGCGAATCAAAACTTGTAACTCTTAGGTCAGTAGGTAGACATGCTACCGACCAAGATAAGTGTGTCGTCAAAATGTGCTCGACAGCCACATACATTGATCAAAATATAACAATCCAAGTTTTGAGCCTCTCTTATGGTTCCAGGAAACTTTTATCCCAGGTAAGATTCGCTATACGTCATCGAATGAACGCCACACAGAGGTGATGTTCGGACCCAGAGGTCAGCAGAAATGTTACACATTGTTTCCTGGAGACTCGGTAGAATTCAGCCTTGCCGTTGATCGTCGCAACCAACAGCAGGTACTTTCTGACCCATTTCTCTCTCTCTCTCTCTCTCTATATATATATATATATATATTAGCGAGGCTCTACTGTGTGTGTGTGTGTGTGTGTGTGTGTGTGTGCACATGCATGTGTGTGTGTATATATATATATATACATGCATGTATGCGTGCACACACACACACACACACACACACACACACACAGTGGAGCCTCACTAATCTGTGTGTGTGTCCTGGTCTTTTCATGTCCCTATAGAACATTCTGGTGTGTGTCCTTTTTTCAACCATTTATTGCATGTATCAAAAATTAGGTCTTTCAGACATGTATAGTATTCAAATCCCCAGGTTCCTAAACTGTGGTTCGCAACCCCACCAGTGATTGGGAAAAAAAGATTCTTAGGTTTAAAATAAATTTTGACAAACATGAGTAAATTAAAAATGTATTATATAATTATTGAAACTATAGTAAACTACAACCTTTCATTATATATTTGTTAAATTTATTACGGAACTATAATATTAAATATTAGCAGAATTAGCTGGCTTTGCCCAGAGTAATCTTTTTCTTTGCTTCAAACATACAGAAAAAAAAGCTCATTTTACTACTTCTGACCCAGTTTTTAATATATTTAAAAAAATTCAAAATTCCAGCTTTAAGGCGCACATGTATGTGTACAGGGGGATACTAATTTTAAAATTTCAGTCCTCTGTGTACAGTAGATATCGCGCAATGCTCAAGACAGATGGACAAACTATTCATTTTATAATATAGATATTATTGCATATCCAACACCTTAACTCAGTCAGTAGCGTATTTGCCTACTGAGCTATGGGTCTCGGGTTTAATTCCTGGCATGGCCAAAAAAATTATCATTGGTGAAATGTGGGTTTACCCTTTCACAGTAATGAATTAATGGCTGGGGACTGGATGTTGTGCCTGTCATAGTCTTAAGTTAAATTATAAGCTATATGAAGCTACGACAGGCCTAGTATGCCAGTAGTGGCAAATATATAGCTTGAATATAAAAATTGACCAAGGCCACAGGCTGGAAACAGTAATGGATATAAAAAAAATTAATACATCCAATCATATTTTGTAATAAATATATTAATATTATTTCTATTTCTCATTTGATTTTAAAAAAAGCCCAGAACCAACTTTAAAGTACATATAAAAAAAACTCAAATTAATTTAAACATTACTTTCCTGGTTCACTTATAGTTCTGTCTTATGAAAAGGGGTCATGAATAAAAAAAATGTTTAAGAATCAGTGGTCTAATTGTTCATATATAATGTGAAAATGTATAATAAAGGAAAAGTAATAATCTAAGAACATGACAGTTTTGTTAATAAAATTTAATTATAAATGAATGCTATGATAAAAGGTTTTACATTCTTAAACATATATTCTCTAAAAATAAATTAATTCTTAATAAGTAGTTCAACAGAGTCACTTAAATTAGCTCTTTGTTTTTATTTATGTGTTTTATTTTATTTGTTACCAAGTTTGCTAAATTATTATTCCGGTAAATTTACAGGCGAATGTGGATTAGATTTAGTCCATCCATTTTTGGTCTTGTCTACTATACAAAGCACCAATAATACATAACTTTAGATTTCAAACATAGTTAACTATGTGAAATACATACATACATGTGTATGCATGCACAAACACACATAAACACACATACCCACATTCATTAGGATGTGCATGTGAAACTCGTTTGATAAAAAAGGGCCCCATTGAAAATGAAAAATACTAAGGGGTTCCCATTTCACCAAAATTCTATATTGTATATACTCTTTCGTAAAAAAAATCCATATTTTTTCAAAGATCTATCTTTATTCTTTCCCATAAATATGAAACCTTTTATTTGCAGTGAGGATTTGAGTGGTACAGTCTTTAAATCTTGTGAAGAAAGAATAAGCTTGTCCAATTAAATGTACATGACTAGCAAAGTTTGAGAGAAAGATATGATCTTTAGGTTACAGATATAGCTGCATCAAATATAATATTAGCAAATTTTAAAAAATGACAACTGAACACGGGAATTCAACCGGGAACCCTTGGCTTGGCCTGCCAATGCTCTACCACTGAGATATCCAGGATTTGTCCCATGCTTGCTGACATTATTCACACATAGCTTAAGGCAGAGTCTGTGATGGACGTGTGGTTATTTGATGCTACTATACCTGTAACCTAAAGATCATTTTAATCTCCCAAGCTGTGCTAGTCAAACGTATGCATTCTCCATGTTATTTGCTTTAATGTACAATGATGTTTGTATAAGCGGAAGTATGAAGCCACTCACAAGTTGCCAGTGATTGTGGTATCAACGGTAGCTCAATAGGTAGCCGATGATTTCCACAAGTCCATCACAGACTCTGCCTTAAACTATGAGTGAAGAATGGGCCAAATAACTGGGCAAATCCTAGATAACTTAGTGGTAGAGCATTGGTACTTTAAGCCATGGGTCCAGGGTTCAATTCCTGTACCCGTTATTTTCCAAAATTTATTAATTTGAATCTCATGCCGAGATCACCTTCATAATAGATAACAAATGTGTTACTGTGAGCCACAATCTCTCGGGTGTTTTTTTTTCCTTTTAATAAGAGACCACAACTCTTCACATACTCATGTGCTTCCCAATATTGCTCATTTTTTGTGGTGAATAGAAAGTGTAAATTTGGTAAACCAACCTCACCTGCTGTGTTTCTGCAAATATTGCCCAATTTTCAATTGTCATAATCCCAAATAGTGTATTTCTACAACTCTTCTAAAAAAGAATAACAAGACCACACTCTTTGGTGGTTCATAGCAAGTTACACCGCATTATGGGCTGGGCCACTCACGGCCCACTAGTTTGACATGCCTGCACAAGGACGTTGGGTTGAAAAGAAGAAGAAGTAAAAAAAGAGATTATATACAGCCTTTGAGGAGGTAGAGATCTAAAGTATTTTCCCTACAGCAACAACACAATATTCTCGATGGTCCCCACAGAGGGCAGTGAACATCTCCCTGTGTCTGGAAAGTCTCATCACATCTCACGAGCCAAGGGAGAAGGGCGTCGTGACTCTCTTAAAAGGGATGTACGGCTTTATCCGGTGCAATGACAGAGCTCACAATGTCTACTTCAGTCTGGACGAGATCCTAGAACCAAAGAGAGAAGTCTACATCAATGACGAGGTAAGCTTATAAGCTATTCAATATCTAAATATTTAAGGAGTTCTAAGGTTAGAGTGTAGGGAACACAAGTTAAGTAAGTGTTTTTGCAGTTTTTTATATCAAAATAAATCAAATAATAGTCCAGTAGAAACAAAGAGATTAATTTTCTTCACATGGCTATGTCAACAGTTCTTTAATATTGCAATAGAGTCATTTAATTTCTTCAAGGTATTTAATGTACACTTTATGAACCAACCGACTATATCAGCACATGAGTTATAAACTAACTTAAATCTAGAACCGACTTTAATTTATTTAACATTAATTTATCACTGTGAAAGGGGAAACTTCATTTCACCAATGATGCATTTTTCAGCCATGCCAGGAATCGAATCTTGGACCCTTAACTCAGTAAAGACACATGCTACCGACTGAGCTAATGTGTCCGACTGTAATAGAGTCAAATTGGCAACTTCTATTCTTAATTCTAATTTTAAATACTTTTGCATTATATTGGGAAGAAGGTATAGGAAAGATGGATAGAAACATATAAAAAAACTTTTATACTTAAATACTTTTGGTAATACTTCCTAAATTCCTTAATCTTTTAGTCAAGCTTGTGAGCTATGATATACTTTCTTTTATCCATAAAAAAAACCCACACACACACACACACACACACACACCTTGTTATCACAATGAAACCCTTTGTGTATGTCTTGTATCTCTAAGATCATAGCTGGGGAGAAATCATTTCTACTTTGTCAGCAATATGGCCAAGGGAGGAGTTATTTTTTAATGAACTACTTTCTGTACACCTTACCAGGATTCAAACCTCAATCTCCCTGTCATCAACAGTCCAGTATAACACTAAAGTGACGTAGTTTTTAATACTAAACCATCATTTTCTTTACAGGTGGAGTACACACCAATGGAATCAAACTCTGAATATCGGCACAATGCGCTGCGCATTCGCCATTTAAATCCAGACAACCCGTTAAGTACGCATTACGGCTACATTGCTGCCTTCGAGAATGAATATGGCTACATAGAGACCAGTGGACTTCAACAAGAGGTGCACAATGTTTGTTATTAATTTCTTTGAAAATATTTAGTGCAATATTTATTTATTTGATTTTAAAAAACTTTGTTTAAAATACACATTACAAACTAATGAAGGCACATTTCAACCAATATACCTTAAAACACCAACCATATTTGCAACACAACAACTTCCCTTCTATCAATATCACCAAGTTCTATGGAACTATAATTCTTCAACTTGTTTGCAGGTAAAGTTGATGAATTATAGTTCCTCTCACCTGGCTGATGTGGTATTTGGTTACAGGTGTTTTACAACATCAGCCAGATGAGAGGAACTATAATTCATCAACTTTTCTTCCTTTTTTTCTTTTTTTTTTACCTTATCGGTCAGATGAGCGGAACTATAATTCATCAACTTTTTCTCTGGTTTTTTACATCGACCAGATGGAGGAACTTTAATTCATTAATTTGTTTGCAGGTGTTTTACCACATCATCCAGATGAGAGGAACTATAATTCATCAACTCTTCTGCCAGTTTTTTTTTACCACATCAACCAGGTGGAGGAACTTTAATTCATCAATTTGTTTGCAGGTGGTTTACCATATCAACCAGTTCAGGGGGACTATAATTCATCTGGAAATTGGCTCTGAAGTGAAGTACAAAGTATATAGCAGGTTGGCATCACAACCAATGATTAATGCAGAAAGCGTACGCCTGTTACCACATGGTTCTATCAAGCAGCCTGCCGTTAAAGATCAGGTGTTCCAAGGAGTTGTCATTCGACCAATCAAACATCTTGCTTCTAAGCAGGTGGGATTAACATAATAGCAATTTGGATACCCCTTTAAGAGAATCTTTCATAAAAACACTGTTAAAGGGCACAACTTGAGAGAACTAGGAATGTTTCTTTTATGAACTCTGGTAACTTTTCTGATACTAATTTGCACAAGTTAACCTCACTGGTCTTGGGGTAAAGTGCTCGCCTCAGGACCCGATGCAAGCCTGGGTCACCAGATTTTTCTTGAGCAATAAAAATCCCTATCAAAACTTCCTTCAGAGGGGAAGTAAAGCTGTAGATCCCATTTCAATTGAAGCATGTAAAAGAACCATGGAAAGTATGTGAAAATACCTTTCCCAGAAAAATTGGTAGGCCTTTTAGCTTTTCAGTCAGATCAGAAAGTCCACGTTAATTACCTCAAATAAATAAATAATTTGCATAAGATCCATCTTAGTGGTAGAATGCTCTAAGATAGGGTGGTCCAACGTTTTTCTATCCAAGGGCCAAATATGATTGTCAGTTTTCAGTGCGGGCTAAAGATATAATTAGTACTCTCATTCACATAGTGTAAGACTTCAAACAACACTTAATAAACAATTACTTTCAATACTTATATATATATATATATATATATATATAAAATTTTTGGTTGGTAGAAGCTTTCAAATTTACTGCCAAAAAAGTTTATTAATCTCTCAAAAATATATGATAAAATATTTATGCACACACACTTCCCCAAAACAACTTAAAATTATAAATATGTATTTATACATAATTTTATTAATCAAATGCATAATAAAATTCAACATGACAATATTATATATACGAGGCGTGTTTTTTAAGTAAGTACCGTTTTGAAATTGGGCCGCTGCAGCTGCCGTTCCGTGCACGCGCGTTGAGTACATCCATCTGTTGGCTAGCCACAGACGCCATTACGGAAGTATTTGACCGTGTTTACATCTGTTTGTGAGTATTTAAAATGGCTCAGTCAATAGAAAATCCCGCCGACTGTGAAATACGCTCTGTTATTCATTTTCTTCGTGCAAAAGATGTGAAAGCAGCTGAAATTCATCGGCAGATCAGTGAAGTGTATTGGGAAAACATTATGAATGAAGGAATGGTAAGAAAATGGGTTCGATCATTTAAAGATGGCCGCACAAATGTGCATGATGAGGAATGAAGTGGGCAACCTTCTGTCATTACTGAAGACTTGGTGCAGAAAGTTGATGGAAAAGTTCGGGGGAGCAGATGCTTTATGATTTCATCTTTATCTAATGAGCTTCCTCAAATTTCAAGAAGTGTTCTTTATGGAATTGTGACAGAACGCTTAAATTATCATAAGTTGTGCTCATCCTGGGTACCAAAAATGTTGACTTGAGGTGCACAAAACCAAACGTTTAGCCAGTGCGTTGACTTTCCTTGAGTGATATTGGTGATGATTTTTTAAACCATATTGCCACAGGCGTGGATTTTTTTGCCTCGTGCTGACACAATAAATTCTGAGACCTATTGTGAGACCTTAACTAAACTGCGCAGTGCAATCCAAAACAAAAGGTGTGGCATACTGAGTAAGGGGATTGTTTTGCTTCATGACAATGCCCGTCCACATGTGGCTAATCGTACCCAAGATCTCATCGCATCATTTGGCTGGAAACAACTTGATCACCTTCTGTAGAGTCCCAATCTAGCGCCTAGTGACTACCACTTGTTCCTGCATTTAAAAATGCATCTGGGTAGTCAGTGCCATGACGATAATGATGACCTCAGAATGCCCGTGTTGCAGTGGTTATCAAATCAGGCAGCAGATTTCTATGAGGATGGAATTCAAAAGCTGGCTGTACCATATGACAAGTGCCTTAATATTGGTGGAAATTATGTTGAAAAGTAGATTAAAGTACAGGCTTTCATGTAAAAATAAAATTGGTAAAAAAAAGTACATTTGTGTGTTTTTAATTTCAAAACGGTACTTACTTAAAAAACACGCCTCGTATATATAATATTGTCATGTTGAATTTTATTATGCATTTGATTAATAAAATTATGTATAAATACATATTTATAATTTTAAGTTGTTTTGGGGAAGTGTGTGTGCATAAATATTTTATCATATATTTTTGAGAGATTAATAAACTNCTCCTTTGGGATGCTGTGCGGGCCAAATTACCAGTTGGACCAAACTGGTCTAAGTTGTCACACTCACAATAGATTTGGACTGCCAATGACAGGTTATTGGGTTTCAAATCTTGGTCAGGTGTACTGATGGTGGTTTTCCCTAAATGGTTTTTCACTCTAGGTACACTTCCTCTAAATTCAATCTTTCTCATCCTTAACACATTAGCGTATTAGTATGTATGCATATAGTCTAAACAAGTAGTAAGACACGGTGACAAAAAAAATAACTACCACAACATTCTGAGTATGTTTATCCAGCTATATTTTTGAGATATATAATTATGTGTCATAACATCTTCACATGTGGGTTTGTCAGGAGAAACACAAAAGCAGGGTGAACGGGTGGTTAAAATGAGATATTTAAGAAATATATGTGGAAAATATCGTATGGACAGAGTCAGTGATGAATGGGCGCTGAAGGAGTGGTTGAAAGGGAATACAATAGGTCAATGTGAAAGAAGAGTCTTACATTGGTTTAGGCATGTTAAGAGGATGAGTGTGGATTGAATGATGAAGTAAATATATGATGGTAGAGTGTTTGGATCAAAAGAAAGGGGTATGCCATTTAAGACGTGGCTAACTGTTGTAGATAAATGTGTGAAAAACAAAAACATTAGGAGTTTTAAGAATAAAAGAGCATGTATGACTTGGTGTGTGGATATTGTTGAAGTGAAAGAGTATGCAAGGATAGGGAAGTGTGGAGAAAGTGAGGTGTTGTTTTTAGTGCTTTTTTGCCTATACCGTAAGGGAATGGCATGATTAGGTATATATGTAAAAAAGGTTTTACTAACATACCAAGAAATAAATACTAATATACTTTGTTTTTTTCTTTCTTCACTAATAATATACATTAAAACCTACAAGAAATATTTTAAAGCTTTTATTCATTATGAATTCAAATTACATTAGCTATTTAAAAGGTCCAAAATAATTTACATATTGAATTTACATTTTGAAAGTAGCACCGCTTCTTTCTGGACAGTTTGCGATTCATATAACTTAGTACAGTGTTTGCCAAAATGAAGACAGTCGTGTACCCCTTTTGGGGCCATGCCCTAGCCAATACACCCATAACAGCTATTCATAAATACAAGGAAACAAACACCCGATATCCTGTAAAGTACAAATAGTTGTTCTAAATTAAAAAAAAAATCAGTGATAACTGTACAAAGCTATGACAAAGGGAACTAAAGACCTATAAGAGTCCGTGATTTTACGTCAAAATCTGTGTTAATTTGTTTAACAGATTTACTATGAAGGGTAAGGGAAAATCTTGGAAATGTCTAAGTCTAAGGTCAAAAATCCTTTGCTTTGACTCCCACAGTAACTTTATAGCATCTTTGCAACATTATGAAGGAAGAAAAAACTTAGTTATATTATGAACAGATTTGAAGTAACACAATAAATATGACATACTTCACTATTATCATTATCATCAACCGTTTCCAGCCTCCACCTTCCTCTATACTTTCACCACTCTTCCTCCTTTAATCACTTCCATTCTTATCCTCTCACTTGCACACTTTTGTTATCTGTTCCTCCCATCTCTTTCTTGGTCACCCTGGCAATCTTTTTCATGCATATATCATCTTCATCATTCGCTTTGATATTCTCTCCTTCTCCATACTCATTTCATGACCATACCAACTAAGTTTTGCTTTCTCTACTATCTCATGTACTCCAACATCCTCATAACATTACATTACATCCTCACAAACTTCATTCCCATGGCTTCCACTTTCCAAGCCTCTCTTCCATTCAATATCCATGTTTTTGCTGCATGTGTGCAAAGTACACCCTATACAGCACTTCCTTACACTTCAAGGGCAATTCTCTTCTCCATACATACCTGTAGAACTCCCCCTGCTGCCCTCTTCTTATGAGATCCTCTCTACTTCCACCCTCTGTAGCTTTCTCAGCTCTATTTCATCCAACTTTATAACTTACATATATTAATTAAACTAGAAAGTATTTTAACACCAACTAGTGATTAAATGACATTTATAACATACATATATAGATACATTCAAATATGTCATCATACAATTATACAATGAGCTTTGTTTTTTATTCTATAAATGTTCTCTTTACCTAGATACAATAAATGTACAGTTTAAAAACTTGAAGCAGTGTTATGTGATAGCAGCAAAAACAGTAGCTTAGACTTTGCACAACCTTAATACTAACAAAAAATAAAATATGCTTAATAAAACTCAGTGATATGTCACATACGTACCACAGTTTGGGAAACAACTGTAACTGTAACTGTAAATATTGTTCTCTAGGAGATATATTCTGGTCTAATTGAGGAGATTGGAGAGAAGTCTGCGCAGTACGAGTTTGGTATAGCAAGTCTTGTGAACCGCAAGGAAGTTTTGCTACCTGGGATGAAGGTCATTTTCCAGGTATACAAGAAATGTGTTTCAACAATATTGAGGTCAGTCTTGGTGGTCTTGGGGTAAAGTGCTGGCCTCAGGACCCGGTGTTTGTGGGTTCAAACCCAGCCAGGGGTGAGAGATTTTTCTTGAGCAATAAAAATCTATAGCACAACTTCCTTTGGTAGGAAAGTGACGATGTCAGTCCCATGTCAATTGTGGCATGTAAAAGAACCCTGGAAGGTATGTGCAAATACCTTACTTATTCTATGGCATTAGGAACTCGAAAGTTCATTGGTGCGCTTACAAAAGTATGCCACCTATTCCTATCCTGGAGAACCAACTGTATTGGCTGTCCGCAACTGCTTATTCAATATATTTGCGGCTACCCTTCATATCTGAAGGCTGTATCCTCTATCAGCAACCTGAGGATGCACTGTGGATGATAGGGACACATGAAACAATGCGAAAATATCTTTCCCAGTAAAATTGGTAAGTCCTTTCGCTCTCGCTCATAGAAATTTTCATGAGCTGATATAATCAGTCGATTCAGAAAGTGCACATTAAATACCTCAAATAAAAAAAATAAACAAAAAAAGACAATGAGAAAGTGGTCAAATTGTCTAAGGCGTCCTTCTCGCAGGGAGATTGGGGTTAAATCCGGTTTTCCACTCTATCTCACCACAAAAATGCGGGTACACTTTCTATAAATTCCACCTTAATCATCCCTAACTTAGCATAACTAGTATGTATTAAACATGTAGCCCATAGGGGTATAAGGCAAAGTCCTAAAAATACAGCAACAAAAAATTAAGATGCTCAACGGTAAGTGAAGGTTTATATTTAGGTCTGACTTAAACTAATGTGGTTCCATTTTAGATTAGCACACTTGGAAGATATTCACTCAAATTATATCATTTTACTCTTCCTAACCAATTTAAAAAAATCCTACATGTTGCTAGTTGACCAGTATAGCATAGCAACATATTTTTAATACTGTTTGAGCATATATTTGGGTGTTTTTAACATTTTTAGATGTGTTATCCTCAAATATATTAATTCTTACCGCTAGGGATTTTGTTGGAGCATTCAGAAACAAAATAAAAACTCAATTCTAACTATTCAACACTTATTTTTATTTAGACTGTAGGCTGTGTTAGGATGTCAAAAATAGGTTTAAACTAGTGGTTAACATATTTTGCTGACTATTGTGGATATACCCTTTATTTACTCTGTACGGTAGCGAGCATATCTTGCGCTATTCCACTATGGTATAGCTTATAAGATAGGAACAGAATGTAATCAGTCAAGATAAGACTGATAAATTTAAAGATAAATGGAATGTACAGTTCAATTTTCATAGTATAACTAGAAAAGTTACTAGATATACCTTCACATATTAATACATCAAGTAATGTGATCTGCAGCTGTCACTTTTGATAGATATTATCAATACTTATAAAATAACAATAATAATATAATAAAATATTATTCTTTGGCTGCAAAAAAACCCAAAGGAAACAATTGTTTGGTATTTTCTTAAAGGCCCCTCCTATGAAAATTGGACTGTAGCTACTTTCTGAGTGTTTCTTGACTTGCAGGTAGACAAAGAATGTCGGGCAGCTCTCGTGAAGCCATCATCCCCTCAATTTAATGGTACGGTGGAGAGTATCGGAGATTCCTCAGGAATCATTGTCTGTTCCCTTAATGTGCCGTGGAGAAGGCTATGTTTCCACTGCTATGATGTGAAGGATAGTGTTTCATTGGCTTCTGGGGACAAAGTTGAGTTCCGCCTCAAATGGAACTATAGCACAAGGAGGCCCAGCGCGTGTGCCATAGTCAAGTGTCATGCAAATTTCAACAATGGTAAAGTAGAATATCTACAGAAGTTAAAATAATCAAAATTCAATACTACATCAAACATGTTTGTTTCATGTAATTCCTCTTTCATTCTCTTCACAATTCCCTTCTTCAATATTCTCTTTTCTTCACTTAATAATACATTACTAATACCGGCTTCACTGGTCAAAAGTTTAAGGCGGAGATGAACAAACTACGTCCCACGGGCCAAATCCGACCGTGTGTTCAATCTGGCCAGCGGGATAAACAATTTAAATGTGCTGCGTTGTGAAGCTGGCCAGCGGGATAAACAATTTAAATGTGCTGCGTTGTGAAGCAGGCTTTTTTAAACACAACTTTTTTACTAAACCATGCCAAAATCCACATTTGCAAACAAGATAAATCATGTAGAAAAATACATGGCATTTTTTGCATCCTCATATTCATTCAAACAGTAATTGTTTTCAACCATGAAACTTAGGAAAGTGATCTGTCTTTTCTCTTGAGTAGCACCTCATTCACAGCTTCACCCAGATTATAAAACAATGCTGGAAGTTAATGTACAGTTCACTTATCTCACACCCTATCATATAAATATTCTGAACGAACTAAAAATATACCAAACCACTAAGGTATTTATGATTGTTATACATTCTCAATGTCAGTCTATTATATGTGTTTATAATTTTTTTAATGAAGTAATAAGAGATTTTCGGCTGCCAATTTTTTAATTTATTTTTAATTTGGCCCTCCTGTAAACAAGTTTGCACATCCTTGGTCTAAGGCACCACTCTCTAAATAGACAGGACTACCAATGACGGGGAGAGTGATATTCAAGTCACAATCATGTGTACTGAGGGTGGTTTTCACTAAATGGTTCTTTTCTTTATCTCTCCATACAGATGCAGGTACATTTACTCTTTATTTAACCTTCCTCATTCCTAGCACATTAGCATAATTAGTACATATGCAAACAATATGAACGAGTAGTATGACGCAGTGCTTAAAAAAATTAACAGTAATGTTAGGAACATGAAAATAGCCATCATATTTACAGTTTTTATAGCAAAAAATACTTTTTTTGGTCAAAATAAATAAAATATTTCTTCTGTGGATATGTTTAATTTAATTTAATTCTAAGCACATGGTAATATTAATAATTCTTGAATATCCACCATGAGCATTCAACCACAATCTTTTAAATGAAGAGAAAAAATTCTGATCAAATTCTGTGTTGCTTACAACAGATATTCAAATTTTTTGAGAACTGTGTGTAGAAAATTAAACTAAACATGTCTACTAAGAAATATTTTATTTATTTTTACCAAAACTATTTTTTTTATGTCATAAAAACTGCAAAAATATGAATCTTAGCTTTGCTTTCTCTTTCATTCCTATATTAATGAAACATTGATTTGATTCATAATTTTATACTCAGCTTGTTGTAATCTTGTTTGGTTTTTTCTAGACTTAGACCTGCCCAAAAATACATGTTTTATAAACAATGAAACAAAAAAAGGATCTTCTAGAGATGATACATGTAATGACAAGAATGTGACCAAAAGTTTGGAAGACGGAAATTGTTTGATTAGCAGTGCGTCGAATATGAGATCTTCGCAGGAAGTAAAGCAGTTGATTGATGAAATCTGTAAAGAATACTTATTAACTAGCAATAAAACAAACTATAGATCTGAAAATTTTCCTAGTACAACTAATATGGCATCTATGAATTGTAATAGATTAGCCCTAGTTCCTGCAAAAGAAAAGGTAGAAAGACTCCAAATCACCGACTTCAAGAATCAACATGAAATGAAGAGCGACTATAAAAATAATGACAATAACTCAACAAACATACATTTTATCAGTATCAGAAGCAGTTCAGAGTGTTCTCATGACAACAAGGATAAAAAGAACAGCTCCTGGGATCCAAACAACGACAAGTGTCAGTCCTCTGACCATGTTGGTTGCAGGAACATGGCCAACCCTCAAAGCGACCATTGCAGTGCAAGTGACATTAACAGAAGCAAGATAAATAATCATGTGGTTGTGAAACATTTTGGTGGTGGCACAGGTTTCAACAAGGGGGGATTTATAAGTTGTATGCTGGGCGCAAGGTCCTCGTCGGAAGAATTTTCTCTGAAAATGGGTCTATTGCGCCAGCCTCGTGGACCAGATGGTACCAGAGGGTTTCGTAAGGGGTGGCGTCAACCCCGCGCTCAAGGGCTAGTGCCCTTGCGAGAAATCAGGCAGCTGGTGAACTCCCCCAATTGACCGAAACAAACTTTATGGATGGTTAATTATCGTTAGAGCAATAAAGTGTAGCAAGCATAGTTTGTATGACATTTTAAATAGGTTGTATATATACAATTTTGTGATAACTTACTATAGAGTTATATAATGATTTGGTGTTATGTATGTAATAAGATTTTAAAATAGAGTGAAATAAGTTTATATAAATAAAATTACATCTTTGTGTGTTTTTATTCTATCAATTAAGTATAGAGTAGAACATATTAGATAATTCTATATTAGAGGTTGGCAACCTTTTTGGACCTCAATCGACTCACAAACTTACCAAAAATCCTGCAATCACCCATCGTTTATAGAATCTTATTTTTGCTATTTTTTTCCTCTACTTTATTCTAGGGATGGGACCTTCAAGTTCCTAAGGTTATTTGAGATTAAAGGATTCAAGAAAATTTAAGATTCAAGATTCAATTCCTTAAAAAATGTTTTTTTTTATTTCAAGTGAAATTTGTTTTAGAGCCCTAATACCGGTAAATGGTGGTTCAGAACCATGTATAATTATAGGATGAACTTAACAACCAGGTCCCAGACCAGTAATTTAACACTTAAATTTTTATTTTTTAGCATCAAGTCTTACTGAGGCATACCCCATTTTGCAATGATTCACTTTTTTGCTAAGAAAGTATGGGCAAGGAGCGTTAAAGAGAGAAAATGTACTTCCACTAGTGTGGAGATATGATGAAAAAACCACCCCTGAGGCGCACTTAGCCTCGACCTTCCCTTCAACAAGGATCAAGTGCAATGTGTCTTAGACTGCTCTGGCACTGGATGAAGGTGACATTTCTCAAAATACACTCAAATCTTTCTTAACAGACGCCTCTGAATAGCGGATTCTTTTTTATAACGGATAGTTTAAATTTCCTCAGCAAAATTACATTGGTTCTTATGGTGAAACAACTTTCTAATAATGGAATTTCTCAGCAACGGATGCAGACACTGCTAGAGACACATGTTTATGCATGAAAATCTATAAACAGAGGATACAAGTTGAAAACACCAATCCATCCACTTAGTACTTTGCTGTATGAATGTCAGGAATGACCCGCTTTGGTGGCCGCATGATCTAAGGCAAGCGTTCATAATAGACTATACTGCTGATGATGGGGAGATCATGGTTTGATCCTGGTCGAGTGTACTAAAGGGTGGTTTTCCCTAAATCGTTTCCCACTCTCTCTCCAGGCAAATGTGGGTACACTTTCTCTAAATTAAATCTTTTCTGTCCCTACACCATTAGCGTAATTAGTACATAAATGTGTAACCTGAATGAGTAGTAAGACGTGGTGCAAAAAGTGTATATATANTATCGCATGAAGTTTGAGCAGCCTCACCTTTCCCCACTAGTGAAAGTTTCTAGAATAGCCTATGTAGTATGACTATAGTACCTACCTCAAGATCATACCTCCATCCCCTTCCAAGATTTTAACAGGTGTTGTTTCATCAGTTTAGTCTGTGCTTGTGCACACATATAGACCTCCTGTTCACAATTCATTTTATTTGTGTATTTAAGTATAATGCAATCCGTACAGTTAGCTATATACACTATTTATTCATGTCATAATTATCCTTCATATAAAACTACACAGTGCAGTAGTTAGATTGGTGTAGTTAATATCCACAGTATATTGGTTCAAATAGGTTAAACTGTGTTCAAGCCCTATGAAATTTTAAAAAAAACTTAATAAAGGAAATTGTTTTGATCCTGGAAGTTGTCTGCTATTAAGAGATTTCACTGTATTCCATTGCATAGATTGTATTTACCTTAGAGTAAAAAAAAAAGTTACAATTCCTTTGAGATTCATATTGATGTTCAGAATGTTACAGTGGTGCAGTGATTGAGTAGATGTTGATAGGTGTGTCTGCTTCACATAAAAACATCTTGGTAGTTTCAAACTTTTCTTCTTTGACTTGCAATCCTCGTGAATCTGGAAAAAATTATCTGTGTTGGAATTGCACTAAGTTATAAAATAAGTACATGTAAATATTAAAACTTATACAAAGGAAGAATGGTGCCAAACAGCTGTATTGAATTAAACATTGCAAGGAGGTTAGAAAGGCAAGGCCTACACACTTACCAGAATACTGTAGGCCTCAAAGTTCACAATTTAAAACAAAACGAAACACATAATTTTGAAATTATAGCTGTGTGTTTCATTGTGTTTTGATTGTGAACTATGAGGCCTACAATTTTCTGGTGTTTATGCCTTCCCCTTCCATCCTCCTTTCAATATTTAATTTAAAACTTATATAAGTTAAACTCACAAAACCCATGACTCTTTTTTATCATGAAGATGCTATTTGTAGCTATTAAAAGATATAAAAGTCATCTGCATCAGTGAGCATGCAGACTGAATATTAAGATCATCTAGTCTTGTTTGTTAGGAGGTGACGAGGTTGTGGCTCGAAGCCCAGCCAGCTGTATTTAGGGTTTTTTTCTTTTATATATTTTTCCACTCTCCCCTGATACAATTGCATTCACAGTTTCACTATATTGTACCTACTTCATTAGCTTGCATAGTTAATGTAAAGAAGATCTACAGACAGTAATAAAAGTTTAGAAAGATGTGAAGAAAGTATAACTTTGCTCACCTAGAAGATTCAAGAACTGTTCCAATGTATCGTTGTTGCGTACAGTGCATGCTAACACAACAGTACAGCCATGCTTTCCTTGGAAGATAAAATGGCAGAAAGCATTGCACAGAGGATCAAAGATACTCACATCATAAACAACATCTGAAAAGTTAAAGTGTTAAGTTTCACTTTAAATTGTAGTTAGTAATATTTGACAAAATGTTGGATAACTAAAAATATTTAAACCTGACTGTTAGGCAGAACCAGCAGGGGTATTCTGACCGCATGGGAACTAGTTGACGGCGTCGGGTCGGCTCGATCCCGTAGAAATGCCGAAATGTGTGATTCTGACCAGTGTCGTCAGGTGGTGTTTTGGCTAGGATCGGGAACTCTGTCGCGAAGCTAACGTGCCTGTCTACCCCTCTGTTAACTTCTCGAATTTAATGGTGTTCATTACTTACGATGTTTATCTATTTGATTGTTTATTCAAGTGTTTATATTATCCAATTTAGTTAGATAAGGGTTTATTTTAGTGTGTTTTAGTGGTTAGTAATTTTCAAATGGGATTTTTATTTGTATTTGCATCATAGATGTTCAAAACAGTTGTTTGAAAGAGTTAGGTTAGGGCTGAACAATAATTTAAACGACGTGTGAAGTTTTAAATTGTTTGTCGTGGTCAATATATATTCCGTAGTTTCTCTTCTTAATAAATACCGTTCACCATAAAGTAAGCCCAAGCCCAAATGTTATTTGACACAATGTCCTCAGTGCCTTGCAAACCAAAAAGCAACATCAAATTAACATAGACGTTTTATGTTATGTATATGAATAAAAAATATAAAGTTTATCAATGTTTTAGTTGCTATCGCATTATGTGTATTTTTACATGTTTTTTGATATGCTGTTGAAACAATGAATTTCATCTTATAAATAAAAGTAGGTAACTTAGTATAGGTAATTATTTAATTGTGCAGTAGACCTACCCACTAGTTTCATCTTATTTTGAATTTTTCCTACACATTTAGCTCACATACTAGTCACTCTACACAAATTGTAAAATTAATTATAAATCGTACCATTTTCAAACATTTGATTTAAGTATTGTTTATTTAGACCAACTTAAAAACCATTCTAGGCCTAACTTACTAATGGTGATTGCTGTACATTTTCTAGTTCAATAAACATAAAGCCATTACAAAAAAAAGGACACTAGTAGGCCCCATGCAGTTTATTTTATTAAAAGAAAACAAAACTATAATCAAAAAGCTTCACTTGTCCTTCCTCGTCTGCGGTAGTTCAATATCATCTGAAACAAAACTGCATGGTAAAAACAAAAATCCTTAGATACATGGCGTTTTAATATAATAGTGTAGGGATGAAGATATTTAAAAGTAAAAAACCTGCATTAACATGGAAAGAGGATGGAAAAAATACTCTATAGGCCCGTGTAAGTTTCAAACCTCTATTCATAAACTGCAACAAAGTACAATCAAGTTGTAAAAACAGTAAACAACATAAAGTATTAATATCTACACTAAGATAGTTGTGAGCCAAGCCAGCTGAATATTGGGAGTACCTAAAATTGGAGGGTTTTTACACAAGATCTAATAAGAATGTGGACTGCATTTTTCATATTATCTATAAATGTTTATGTATGTTTAAGTATTGAATATTCTTTTGTGCAGCGAGTCTTATTACCTCTCAAAGATAATGGGATATTTACTCTGATGAAGTTAGGTGAGGGGAGTAAACATGATAAGAAATGTGCCTACATTTGCATGGAGGGAGAATGGAAGTATCCTACGTACACTTGGTTATAATTTGAACCCTGACCTCTCTGTCCCTGACAAACCTGACAATGTTAATGGTTTAGCCCCTGTACCCATTGATGTAGGCTAGGTGTTTTTTTTAACTTTTATAACCAAGCACAAAGGTACAACTTACCTAACAGTGAAAGCTTCAGTTTAATCTCATCAAAACTACTTTTTATAATTTCCTATTAAGTTAATGATTTCAAAGGTATTTTATCAATTTTAATCAATCACAAACAAGGATATAGAAAAAATTAGGGATGATGCGCAAAATACAGTGTATATAACACACTTTATTACTACAAAATATAAAATAATAAATAATTTAAAACCATACTTCTACTCATGAGCAAACGGCGAATCAAATGATACTAGAATTATAATTATAGGCATTGAAATTTTTTACTTTTGCAAAACTTAACCAACGCACACAAAACATCAAAGAAATGTAACTATTGATGAACATGTATTTTTACCTTTTGCGGTTTTGACACATGATGTTTAACATTATCACCTCTATTTTATTTCTTTGATCACTACTGTTCGAAATTGTTATTTATGTAGACCTATACATGAAAGGTTAGGTCAATTTATTGGCTAATACTCCAATAATAGAGTATTAAAATATGGAATTGTTTTTCTTTTTATCATTATAAGCTAGCCCAAACCAACAAAACCCAACCTTTCAATCATAAAAAAACAGCATGACTTTGGTGTTAAAAGTTTTTATTCAATTGTTTCAATTATAGTCCTAACAAATATTTTTAATAATTATTATTATTATTTTAGTACCATTTGATTCTCCGTATCCTTGTAAATAAAATGTTAGTGTTAAATTATTTATTATTTTATATTTTCTATAGAAAACAGTCCTATATGTACCTGTTATTGTGCGATATCCCCCCCCCAAAAAAAATTTGGCCCCTATGAGATTAGGTTAAACATCTTTAAATAAACAAAATAAATAATTAGCCAAGATTTACATTATTTTACAGTACCAACAATCTCTGTTTATTTTAGTAAATACTTACTGACATTTTTGTCACAGTTTTGTAGGCCTAAGCTCCTCTAGCATTTCCTTACTAAAATAAAATGTATTGGTTTTGTGGCACTTTATTATTGGTAAAACATTTAATAAATTACCAATTAGATATAGCTAATATTAACTTGTACCCTCCCCTACAGAGTTAAAGGGATAGGTACAATTTAACAAACATAGAATGAACAGGGTCATAAGATTTTATTATTAGACTTTATAAACATAACATATACAATAAGATAATTGGTTATTATAAGATCTTGGTTCACTGACCAACATGACATATATAATATGAAAAATTAGTAATTATAAGATCTTGGTTCACTGGCCATAAAAAACATTTGAATAGGCTGGCGAGTGTTCAGTTAATCCCAAGTCACAGGACTCATGGACTGTCTGGTGAGCAAGCCCGTTACGCCGCCCAGGGTCGTTACGCCCACAACAGTCGCCCCAAGGGACGGCTGCCGCTAATAGAGGATACAAACGGCTTGATGAAGCTATAACATATGAAATACCCTTCAGCGTATGTAGCCGACAGTTGATTTCCACTTGGGAGTTAAGACCCACTGTAAACTTACTACTATCTGCCACCTTTCCCCGAAAGGGGACAGTATTCACAATACCCGGGGTGCTCTAAGCAAAACCCCAAGCGACCACATAACTCGGTACAACACTTATCTAGCTCATATCCGGGTTCCAGTAAAATAGTCCCTAAACATAATGAATACTGTGGTGCAGATATAGCCTTACAGGCAGCCAATACAATTTAGTTTCAAAATTACCATACATACAATAATACTAGGAGACTAAGTTAGAGACAATAGCATATGGACAACAATTGTCCCGATGAGGAACACCCTGTCTCGTGGCCTAAACAACCACTCATAAGTTATGTATGTAATGACCCCGAGCGGGCCAGCAGATCTAGTGAGAGAAGTGGAGGCAACGCTAGGTTGTATAACCCACCGGCGCAACACGACACTTTAGACACCATATGAGTCTATGCACATGTAATAAACAAACGTTTAAACGAACGGCTACAAGAGAGCGTGTCCACACGTTGTACTCACTGTACACGACACGTGCATCAACGACCACGTTGAACCTTCCAAGGAAGATCCCCCTAGGGACTAGTCTCGGACCATACCTTACATAGACGAGGTAAATAATACCCACGAAGTGGCATCAAAGTGTATAGGGGGGCCGAGAACGCGGCTAAGTCCTCAGGTTCTGGTGTTGGCTGGACTTCACACGGACCCAGCCTGGAGCGCCCACGAGCGGTGAGCCACAAGGTGAGCCATTAGCGATGAACCAGGCCTGGAGCGTCCCTGGTAACGGCGCTTCAGATGACCCGCCAGTTACTAAGAACCAGCCTCAGATTTCCCGAGACGGTGAAATGGGCCCGCGCACAGCGAGACCTGGTGAGCCAGGTGGGATGAGCTGGCCTAGCGCTGGGCAGGAACCAGCACCCACAGGAAACGAGCCGGTACCCAAATACCAGACGCGAAGAAGTCGCCGAGCTAGCGAGAAATACCGGAGTATTCGCCCGACTCGGGCAGAGGTTGAAAATATGTAGATAGCTTGAATGTGGCGGGGGCTAGCTGGAAAACTGCCGAGCTCCCAGTCCTTGAAGAGCCATAGTGAACGTGTAGGTTGTCCACTAGAACTAGCGAGACTGCATTAGTCTTGTGATCCTTCACTAGACATAGTGATATACATAGAGAGACTCTATCACAAGTTCCCCCTAGTTCCCAGGCGTAGTGTCCAACTAGATTTTCAGCTGATCCGTCCCTCGGGACCTCCAAAACGAGAGTACACTACAAGGCCAGAAAAAAGGTCAGCAGAGTTGGGCGTTGGATAAAAAGACAGAGGGCGCATGCGCGGCCATTTGAATGGAGGGGAGAAAGTACAAGAGACAAGAAGAGGGGGGGGTCAGAGCGCCAGCACAGAAGGGGAAGGAGTGGCGCATGCGTAAACGAGAGGCAAGAAAAGATAAGTGAAGAGAATCAGGAGTAAAAAGAAACAAGAAAAGAATGTGTGTGACAACAAAAAGAATGTCACAGTGACATTGTGTGAGCTAATGTCACATTAGCACGGCACAAACTTAGAACTGGTATATATGACAAATAACCTAGGATAGTTATTCAATTTTAGCAACCTACTCAACATATTTGTATTTAGTAGTAACATAGCCCACTTTTGTCAATAGTAGAAAGGTTTATACATTATTAGCTTACCTGACTAGTCCTACAAGAACTCGTAGCTTACGTGTACTTTTATGTTAAAACATCTTAATATAGATAACTGGTCTTTTAAAGGAAGTTTTTGTTTTGAAAAAAACTAGTGCGTCATTAACAACATCACTTCATAATACTATGCACAATCAAAAAATAGGACTAGTTTAAATTTTTTGAATATAATTATATTGGGTCTACTTACGTTTCCTTATTTCCGGGCATCACCGTGGCACACAATATATAATAATATAAACTATTTCGTCAATAAATACAAAACAAACGTACGGTAATGCACTTAATAAGCATAGCATCATGCTAGTATGCCTAGGTATAGTTAGTTATAAATAATGATACTGAAAACTAAACCAAACTTGAATCTAAACACATAAAATATTAAAACATCCCATTAAGTAACATTTTAATAATAACTAAAATAAAGAAATAGTAACTAATAAATTGATAGATCAAGACTTTCAAATAATGTGATGACTAAAATAAAAATAAATATTAACCATTAATAAAAACCGTGTCGTCAGCTTTCTTCGAAATTGCAAATACAACAAAAAGTAAACAAGAAGCAATGAGCTCTGGGTAAAATATGTTGCCAACTTAAATAAATAGTGTTGAAAACCAAATACTGTTGATTTCTGGTTGCCATGACAACCATGCCCTTCCCGTTATGTAGCGATGTTCATACAGAATCGTTTTGTTAACTTTTCACGACAACACGTCGCAAAGCATAGTTGACAACACTCGAGCTGAAAAAAGTTCCCGTGCGGTCAGAATAACCCTGCTGAAATATGGGACAATAGTTTTTTTCAGATTTAATAAATTCATCATAGATCCATTAGTTTAAATTTATTTCCTGCTTTACTATGAAACAAATTTCAGCATTTGTAAAGAGAATCCTAAAGTTACATTTGAGTCTCGACTTGCTGACCTAAAAGAAACAAAAAGGTTGTCGAATTACTAAAAATTTCAGAAAAAATGTGCACACAAACATAGCTGCCTACTATCCTGAATTTTCCATACTGTGTAAAAAATATAGGTTAACTTATAAGATTTTTAACTAAATTTTCAAACTTTTTTTAGAAGATTATTTATAAAACTAAAACCATGAGTGTATAATTGTTTTCGCTACAGGACAATTCTTAGATAGCTCAGTTGTAGAGCATTGATGTACTAAGCCAAGGGTCCTAGGTTCAATTCATGTGTCCTGGCATCATTTTTCAACTATATTTTATTTAATTGAAAGATGTGTCCAGAGACTTTAATATTAATTAATGGATTAAAAAAAGTGGGTGTCAAGTTATTCCCAAATGTTTTAGAAGTTAGGTAGGCTACTAATATTATATAGCATGCCATTGCAAACAACTGGTTAGCAGTTAATTCTCACCTGCTGCCAACACGAAATCAGGACTTAGTTTTACCCCAACAATGTTGTGAGGTATATCTTCCCATGGCAAGTACAACACTTGCAGAAGTGTTCCATTGAAATTAGTTCTGTACTTCACTCTTTCATCGACAACGTCATCCAAGTTCTGGTTTCCTGTGGGTCCTTCATCAGAACTCGCGTAGCATTTCAACCACGTAGGAGATTTTAATTTATAATTGTCTTGAGAAGCATCACTCTTAGTTCTATCAGAATGATACCGGTATGTAACACAAGTTTCGTTGTTAGACAAACTTGGACAACAAATACTACTTGAAGGCTCTTTATCAAAACTGCTTTCAGAAATATAATTTTCTAAATTTCTGATGTTTGTAGCACACAATAGTTCATTATCACTCCTATTACATTTGTTTGTTTCGCAATGTTTACTCATATTTTGGGCCAGCTCCATTTGTTCAATTCGGTTACATGGAGATTCCGCTATTTTGCAGTCCTCTTGGCTTGTTCGAGTGTGACCGTCTTCAGCTTTGCTTGGTTTTGTCTTGGCAGGATGCTTCGCGTTAAGTGCCACATTGTGGCACAGAAATTGGAGTACAGCCGGGTGACAGTCGGAGAAATGGAAGGATCGTGGCCGACAACAGAGGCTGACAGTAAGGCCTGTGAGACCAACGCCAGAACCGAGTTCTAGGATTTCTTTGTGTGCTAACATGAGACGATGAGACACGCACCACTCGGCAAGAGCCTGGGCAGCCTGGTACAAACATATGGTAGAACATTTATACTACACATTATCGAAAAACAGTTCTTCAGATTTAGAGATACAATATAAGTATAATACTATGGGCGAAAATTGTTTCCTTCAGTATACTAAGCACAACATTATAAAAAGTGTTTTTGAGTTAAATTTTTTTTAGTCAGTGTGTCTCAATACTTGTTTGGGTTGCACACATACATACTAATTATGCTGATGTGTTAGGGATGAGAAAGATTGAATTTAGAGGACATGTACCCTCGTTTGTGGGTAAAACCATTTAGGAAAAACTACCATTAGTAAATACGACTGGTATTCAAATTCTGATCTCCCTGTCATCGTCAGTCCAAACTATTGCGAGAACGGCGCCTTACATAGTGTGGCCACTGAAGTGGCTAGTAATATAGTTTAGGTAAAAGTTGAAAAAATAATATTTTCTTAATTAAGTCAGATTATATTACAGGTATGATTTCTAATACTATATTTTATCTATACAGTTGTTTTACCTGCCAGGAACACAATCCAGTTGTCCCTTGAGAAACAAGACTGCAGCTCTCCTTCAGTGTAATTATGTCTTCCTCATAATTACTTAGCAGGTAATGTTTGTAATGAGTGCCGTCCTCTTCAGGTCGACGACTCAATAGAGAACAATATGCAGAATATAGATCATCACAAACTTCCACTCCAGCATTTTCTAACTAAATATGATCAACAAAACAATAGTTAGAGTAGGATTTTGGTTGGAAGACTCTTTTAGAAAATTCAAATATTCTTTTTTATGGTCGAAATTGATAAATTATTATTGTTATTATTGTTATTATTATTTATTGCATTGACAATTATTGCTATCAAAAGTGACAGCCTTAGATCACATGAATGTATGAATGCAAGAAAATAGATCTAATACCTTTTTTATCTTTTAGATAAGGTTATTTCTATGCAAATCTGATTAAACTACATTTTATTGTATCAACACCCCTAAATACATTTTCAGGTTATATACATATGATAATTACTCTAAGGATGAAGCAGGAAGCATTTTATAGGTAGGCCTAATCTATCCGCATTTGTGTAGAAGGAGGGTGAGAAACCATTTAGGTAAAACCACCCTGAGTGGACTCAACCAGGATTCAAACCCCAATTTTTCAGTCATCAAAAGGCCAGTTGAACATGTGAGTGGTACCTTAGACCATTTGGTCAATGAAGCCGGTTATTATCATATATTTTATTTACAACAATATAGTGATATTATAATTCCAAATTGATTAGATAATTATTTTCAAATAAGCTAAAAATACAAATGATATATTATAAATAATCTAGAAATTTAAATAATTGGGATAGTTTTAAAAATTGAGATTTAATAATGCTGAACATATAGTGTGTTAAGTGTTAGTACAATGAAAAAGTGTGTTTAACTGAAGTGATAGGGATATACGAGGGGTGTTTTTTAAATTAAGGACCATTTGCAATAAAATAGGAAATACTAAATATTTTTGGGTATTTCTTTTTAATCCGATTCTACATACCTTCATATACTTTTCAGCATAGTTTCCGTTGTTAAATATTTGTCGTATCTTGAGATAATTTCGTAAACCCTCATCATAGAAGTCTGCTGCCAGCGAGGAAAGTCATTCCTGAACCGTCGATTTCACTTCGCGGTTGGTGTGGAAATTCTTGCCGGTGAGGAACCTTTCCAGATGCAGGAAAAGATGATAGTCACTAGGCGCAAGGTCAGGGCTGTGAGGGGGGGGGGAGGGGGGCGTGATCCAATTGCTGCCAGCCAAAAGATTCGATGAGAGCTTGTGTTTGAGCAGCAAAGTGGGGCCTCGCATTGTCATGAAGCAACAAAACTCCGGCAGACAGCAGGCCGCAGTGTTTATTCTGGATTGTGGGGCAAAGTTTCGTCAAGGTCAGATGATACACAGCTGTGTTTATTATTGTCAGCGCACTTGCACAAAAGAATGAACATGCGGAATTTAAAAAGACCTGGGCAAGCATTTCCACACCGACGACTAAGTGAAAACGATGGTTCAGGAATGACTTTCCTCGCTGGCGGCAGACTTCTATGGCGAAGGTCTACAAAAACTTATCTCATCATATGACAAATGTTTAAATAACAATGGAAACTATGTTGAAAAGTAGTTGGAGGTAGGTAGAATTGAATAAAAAAATTACCCAAAAATATTTAATACTTATTTTATTGAAAAGCTGTCCTTACTTAAAAAACACTCCTTGTAAGTTATAGAGATAGAACTTCAAGCATGAAATATTGAAATATTATTGCGTGTTTCTTAAGTGAGAATTATATATATTCAAATAGAATAGATTTTCCTTCTCCAACCATTTTATTTTCCCCACTCTCCCATCTATTCATCCTGACTATAAAATTCTGAATCATTCAAATGGGTATGCTATGCATAATTTATTGTTTCAAAGAAATGTACCCACATTTGTGTAGAGGCCACGCATGGTACACTAGGTAGGGCCATGACACAAGAATGTATGAGAATGACATTTAGTGTGCTTGCCCACCAACGATGCAGCTTAGAATAAGCTAAATTTGAAGTGAAATCTTGTATCTAAATGTTGTTAGACTACATGTCATTAGTTACTGCCATAGATCTGTGAACTTGTGGAACATGAAGCTTTAATTAACATAACTGGTGTGAAAAATATAATTATTTTTAAATAACAATCCTGTGTATCATACCCCTTTTCTAAATAACAATAACATAAAATATATTTTAAATAATTGGTGTAGCTACATTTAGAGGGTGGCTACAAAACTTGTATTATAGAATTCCCTGAATTTTCCAGATTTTCTTGGTGAATGCCAATTTTACTGTTTATTACACGGATAATATATTTTAGAAAACAATCCTAGCAGCTACCAAACATCAACATTCTTATAAACTATTTTTCCACTATTAAATGTTCGAGGTATTATTTGTGTCCCCATAAATGTGTTATAAAGCAAACACTGAACATCCATTTCGTGATAAGACTGCCATATCTAGACAATGCATTTGTTAACAGAGAGAAACAAAATTTCTCACTTTTGTTTAGATGTGTAGGTGCAGACAGGCCCGCCAGGTGCTCTAACCTGGTCTAGTACCAAGGACAAAGCACGATTTCCCCTATCTTTGTAATATTTTACTTCTATAGCGGCAAAACCTTTGTTTAGGGGACAGTTAGAAAAAAAAGGGGGGGGGGGTCTTGTGGGGCCTAGGTACCTTCCACCATCAAATGTCTAGAAAATGTTTATAGTATATGGCCTTCGTCTGGAAATTTTTGAAAATTAGTTCTAAAAGCAGTATGAGTGGTCCTTCCCCATAAACCTCTGGAAATTTGAATGCCCCTAGAAGCTATTTAGAGTGGTCTTGACCTAGAATTAGATGCCTACTATAGAAGTTATTTTAAGTGGTCTTCTCTTGACAAATTTTTGAAAATTGTCCTCCCCTGCAAAGGCTTTGAAAATTAAATGTATCTTAAGGCTATTTATAGTGGGCCTCATTCGGCAGATTTTTAAAAATTGGATGCTCTTAGAAGCTATTTTAAATAATCTTTCTTTCAAAAATTTGATACCTCTAAAGGTTATTTGGAGTTTGATACAAAGCCATCTTTCAACTTCATGTTCAAGAATATCATAGTGGAGTGAAATACAGCTAAAGGAGGGCAAGTTTATTCCCACTCCTCCCTTCCCTGTTCCTACAAAAATTCTTGACTATGGTTTGTACATTTTTTTTTTTAATTTGTTGTCACTTTTACAAAAGTAAAATCAATGTACCAAAATTAATAGTAACTTAACGGAACACTGAAATGTTATGCACATGATTAAGTATTTAAATTGAACTTCTTGATTTACTGCCTGACTCTCTTTCTTTGTGGGCCAAATTTAGTTCAAGTATAAACATAATAGATTCTATGAAACTTCCGATCATTTCAAAATTCAAAGGACAAGAATGAACTGAATCAATTATATATTTATGACAAATGCTAAGTTCCTTCATAGGAAGCTCCAGCTGGTGGGCTGGGCATGGCATGCAGTGTTCTTAAGTATGGCCAGGCATTTTATTGATTACCATTCATATTTTATTTTGTATTATTTCATCTTCTACATTTAAAAAAAATTGTGAATCTGGATCTCGAGTCCCAAGCCCTGGAGGTCCCGAGCCTCCCCCCTTGTGGCTCGCCTGGGCGCAGAATTTAGTCAAGTATTTAAATTTTATTACTTTCCCCTTATTTTTGAATTAATTCATTAAAATTTTCCTGAATTTTTGATTGGGGAATTGAAATCCTTGATAAAGTTGTTCATAGAAATTTAATGTTTAGGAAACATTGCAAATACCAACCTAATAATATATTATTATACAAGAAAAAAAAAATATATATATATATAGTTTGCAATGATTTAGTAACAAAACACAGCCTTGGTAAAAAAATAGTTCACTTACTTGTGTAATAATAGACTTGAGAAAGCTCACTTGGTATGATATTTTAATCTGAAATTTTTTCACAACAGGATGATTTATTGTTAGTCTGAGAAGGTCATTTTGTAAATTCTCGCCATAAAATTCTTCTCCAAATTCATCCTGGAACAAAGTAAGATAATATTCATTAATGCTCCTTTCCTACCTGTACTAAATTTTCCTGGAAATAAAGAGTGTAAGGCAACTCACTTCAATGGTCAAATGGTCTTACACTCTAAAGCATCACTCTCACAGTAGAGTGAACTTCCAATGACTGGTAGAAAGGAGTTTGAATCCCAATGGGATGTAATGAATATGTTTTTTCCTAATTGGTTGTCTCCTCTTCCTCAAGCTATTGTGGGTACACTTTCTCTTACCTTACTAATTCCTATTACATTACCAAAGTTAGTACATATGTGTATAGCTAGAACCCGGCAGTAAGACGTGATGCTAAAAAAAAAGTAAGGCAAGACAAACTAACCTTAACTTCGCAAATATTTAAATAAATAAAACAAAACTTGTAATTTGGACCATTTGATCACCAAAGTGGTTTTTCAGGCCACTATAACAAGTTCTCAGCCACATTTTTGTTGAGTTTTTTTCTGCTCTTCCTCCTGTTCAGTGTAGCTTCACAAATGATCTGCTTTATTTAGTCTACTTGGAGTTGCCTATTCTACTAGAGTTATCTAAAATGATTCTAATGCATCATTAAGTGCAAGTGATGCATAATACAACCAGGTGGTTATAAATCTTCAATTATAAAATTTGTCGACTTTTATAGAAGGCTGTTCTCTGGATATTAATCTTTAATAAGTTACTTTACCCCAGCAATGTGGAGGGGGTTTTGGGCCATCTCAGGCGTTTCATGTACCCCAGTTTCCAGCGTGTGGCTGGGTCAGTTTAGTAAAATACCTCCCTCTTTCTATATCCTTCCACCATTCTTCTTCCTTTAATTTTTTCCATTCTTTTTCTCTCACTAGAACACTTTCTGCTATCTACTCCTCCCATATCTTTCTTGGCCTCCTTTGTGGTATTTTTCCTACAGACTTCATTTCAAATATTTTCTTTAGCATCCTCGCTTTTTCCATTCTCATTACATGCCCATATTACCTCAGTCTTGCTTCTCTACTATCTCATGTACTCCGTGTACCCCCACTCTTTCTCGGATTTAACTTCATTCCCAATCATGTTTTTCCTCGTGAGAGCTCCTCACAAACTTCATTCCCATGGCCTCCACTTTCCTAGTCTCTCTTACATTCAATGTCCGTGTTTCTGCAGCACATCTGGCAATGAGTAGAAAGTATGCCCTGTACAACACTTCCTTACACTTAAAGAACACTTCTCTTCTCCATAGCAGATCTCTTACACACCTATAGAACAACTCTCCATGATGTCCTCTTGTTATTAAATCCTCTCTACTTCCACCTTTCTCCTCAATCACGCTTCCAAGATATTTTACTTTATGTACTTTACTCAGCTCTACTTCATCCAACCTTATAGCTTTACTAGGCCTTACCCTATTTCTTGTCATTAATAATGATATGCCAAACCAGAAAAAATAAATAAAGGATATAAAAAATAAGTGACAAATGCTCTTGCCCACCGCAATCAATGCGCACAAAAATAATAACACTTCTTCCCTCCCTTATCTTTTAATATGTTTGCAAAATATTAATTAGGCTAAATAGCCTATCAAAGCGATTCACCGACAAAGCGACCGTGAATGTCCTAAAACCATAAATGTGATTATGTTGTTAATCAATCTTTTTTTAAATACATAGGCCTACATAATAAACATAAGTAGGCACACTCAAATTGGTGCTTCAGTAGCCTTAGTCACAATCCAGCCAGGTCTTAAGGTGTCCACAACCTTGGAGATGAATCACTCAAAAGTATGTATAAAGCAATGTCTATACCATAAGTTGAAAAGTTTAATTTTTATTTATTTAAGATATTTAATGTGCACTTTCTGAACAGACTGATTATATATCAACACATGCAAATTTCTATGAGCGAGAGCAAAAGGGTCTACCAATTTTGCCGAGAAAGTTATTTTCATACACCTTCCAGGGTTCTTTTGCATGAAACAATCAAAATGGCTCTACTTCCACTCCAAAGGGAGTTATGCTATGGATTTTTATCACTTAAAAAATTTGTTGGCGTTGGCTGGGTCTGAACCCACTAACATAGAGTCTTGAGGCGAGCACTTTACATCAAGACTATTGAGGTCGACAAGTAGAGAGTTTTAATATAGAACTGGTTGCGTGTATAAGAAAGCCTAGGTTGTTTTAGAGTTTAAAGATTTCTGTGAGTTTTTTATCTTTATAGATTTATTTTGTTTATTTATTGTAAACTATCTTTCAATGAGCTTTATATATCGTTACAGAAACTATACACATTGAATATGCTCATGATGTCTACAGCTTTTTTTTAGCACCATGTCTTGCTACCTATTTGGGCTACACGCTTATGTACTAATTAAGCTAATGATTTTAGGAATTAAGGTGGTTATATTCAGAGGAAGTGTACCAGCATTTGTGTGGAGGGAGAGTGGAAAACCACTTTGGAAAAACCTTCCCCAATAGGCCCACACCCGACCAAGTTTCAAACCTTAATCTCCTCATCATCGGCAGTCTAGTCTACTGTGAAAGTAGAGGGTAATGTTGACAGTTAAAAATCATATAGGTGCTAATTTTTTATACTAAGGATTTAATGGGCTAATGAACTGATTTATTATATTTTCAACACATGACTTACAACCTACCTTAAATCTAGAACAGGCACAACCTCCCCAGGCTGTTAATTTATTACTGTGAAAGGAGAAACCCATTTTACACCTATGATAAATTTTTCTGCAACTTACTGCCAAGAATTGAACCTTTGACCCTTAACTTAGTAAGCAATGGTATACTATCAGTTACCCAATTAGAAGTATAACATATTTACAATTATTAAACCTACATACGGTTGGAGGTCAACTCAAAATGTACATTAGTAGGCCTAAGCCTGGTACAAAAATTTAGCTTATATTATTATTATTATTATTATTTAGCACCGCGTCTTACTACCCGTTCGGGTTATACGCTTAAGTACTAATTACCCTAATGGATTAGGAATTGGGAAGGTTGAATAGAGGAAGTGAACCCGCATTTGCGTGGAGGGAGGGTGGAAAACCGTTTAGGAAAAACCACCCCCAGTTCACCCGACCGAGATTCGAACCTCGATCTCCCCGTCCTCGGCAGTCGGGCTCAACACGACTAGCGCGTTAGCCAACTACGCCACCGAGGCGGGTTTTAGCTTATAAATTGCACCTTTATAGTACACTATATTATAGTCCTACTTCAGATGTTATAAGTTCTTAACGAGCTTGTTTGGCAGTGGGTTGCAAATAAGGTGGTGGTGGAGAGAGAACAACCTCTTAAGAAATTAGTAGAAAGCTCATCCTTGTGTTCCAACTTTACAACATTGTCAATACATTACTTAAAAGTGATCATTTTTTATTTTAATCTTCGCGCCTTACGTCCTGTTTAGATTAATAATAGTACTAAATAATAATACTTGATAGCTAATGAGGTCTTTTAGTAATGTTTTACCTTTAGAGTTCTTATTTTAGATTTAGCACAGAAAAACTGCTTTTGAAGTAAAAATATTTTTTCTTTATATAATGATTGAGTATTTGACATATTATCAATTATTTACCAACAATGGTTTCTTTATCATATATATAAATTCTTATTCACAATACAATTATATTCCCTTCTCACTAAAAGTACAATGTATAAAACAATATTTTTAATAACCTCAAAAACCTCAAAACTGTTCACGGTTCACGATATTTAAGATTGCAAACAAGAAAATTAGATGATTAGCATAATCTGTGAGTATTTATTTATTATATTAAAAATTCCCTTAGTTTAATACTACATACATCTAAAAATATATATATATATATGTATAAACATAATTAATTCTTATTATGTTTATATATACATTAGTACTATGCCTATGTATATAGTATTATGTTTATACATATAATTTTATATAAATATATTATGTAAATATAATTATTATATTTATAATATTTTATTATATATATATATATATTTTATTATATATATATATATNAGCCCTGGTATTCTTTACTTAACTTCTAGCGCTCTCATAATACACCACAAAATCAATCATAGTTCTCGAATCGCCCCTTTGCCATAAACAGGATGAGTCAGGAGGAGAGGGCAATATTTTGTGAGACGATAGTATGGGCTATTGTGAAGAAAAAATACGTTTATAGGAACATGTTTATAATTCTCAATAGTTTCAGAGATACAGCTGTTTGAATTGAACGTGAATATTACATGTGCTACATGTTACGTTCTCGCAACAATGCTCAAAAATTGCATCGTGAACGTCAATGCACTTCACAACTAGTGTCCTAAGATTCTGTGTCGTTTCTCTGAGTGTAGCGTGCCGTTCTCTCACGAGTATCAGCATCCAAAATGCGAGCAATCAATTTTCTCATGTATTCGGCTTTGTTTGGTAAACTTCCGTTTTAAACCATCCCCATAAACAATAATCCAAGGGGTTTAGATCCAGAAAGCGTGGTGCTCAAGGAATCAGACCAGTCCGGCCAATCCACCGTCCAGGGAAAGTTTGGTTTAGGTATTCAGTCACCGCACGAGCATGATGTGGTGGAGATCCGTCATGCTGATAGTACATTTTCTACCGTGTTGCTAAAGAAGTCCTGGCAATTCATGTTGCAGCAATTGTAGGTAGTTTGCCTCTGCTAGATTATTGTCAGTGATAACAGGGCTAATTAAATTATCGTCGATAATACCACACCACACATTTCCTGAAAAACGCTGTTGGAAATGAGTTACCTACTATAGTTGCATGTGGGTTTTCTTCAGCTAAGATATAGTGACTTAGCCTGTTATTGATTCCGTCACGGGTAAAGAGGTTGCCTCATCGGTGAACAATAGGTTTGGTATTAATCGTCGATGACCGTGTATCCACTGACAAAATTCGAGTCGCAAACCAACAAACCGATGTAATGCTTGATTTACTCTAGTCTGTGAGTTAGTCTACGTCTACTAGCTCATCGTATTTTGTAGTAGGGCTGCGGCCTACCATCCGTAGGATATTTTCTTCTTCGTTCGCATGATCTTGACCTGCACAATCTGATGAGATATGAGCACTGGGAAGCACACCGCTAATACACAAACTAGTGAAAACTCTGATGAACACTTTCCAATTGGGAGATCTTCGGTTCGGAAATCTGCGACGATATTCTGCAACGGCAGCAAGGGTACTCCCATCACAAAAACCGTACACATACACCATATAGGCATATTCAACATGTGTAAAAATGTGTGGCATTGCTATAAGTTATAACGCTTCATAATACATACACGTGTTTCCACAACTTTTTGTTACTAACTGGATCATTCAGGGTACTGTTCGTGTGTCAGGGAAAGGGAGAGTGAAAGAGAACAGATGTGCGCACGCGAAACAGTCAAACAGGTGTATCTCCGAAACTATTGAGAATAAACATGTTCATATAAACTTTTTTTCACAATGACCCTTCCCTTGGAAAAATATCTTTTCGAGTATTCAAGTGAAGTAATTAAAAATTTACACTACGTTAAACTTGACTTTAAAATATATCTGAATTAATATTTAACATCTTTCTTCTAAATAATCTAGTATTGACTGCTCACAAGACAGAAAATTCAAATGAATAGTACGAGCTTGTCTGGTTTTAATTTCTGGCACTGTTTGCGCTTCATAGACACGTGGTAAAGTGAAAACGGAATTCCCTATGCGAATGTATAGTTCTATTCTAAGTTAATCTTAGACCAAGGCCTATTGGCAATTCTCTTCACAGTTTTAATTTGTTCACTGTGGGAAATTTATTGAAAAAATACTCAGATATAAAATTCTTTTAAAGCGTCCCAATTAATTAATGAATCGATTCTTACGAAATAAAGTAATTTAATTTTATTGAGTATACTAATTGTGTGCAACTCTATTTCAATTTACTTATACGTTGGTAGCTTGAATTATAAAATTGTCAATATAATTATAATTTCACAAAGGGAAATATAATTAAAAGTGCCTACATATTTTTTAATTAGAAAAATATTTATTTATAAATTATTTATTACTCGTCATTCTTAAAAGGCACAAACCAAAATCAGATTAAAACTTAAATAAAAATGGTCATTTTTATTTCGAGAATTTTTATTTTTTGAATATTGTAATTCGTTTGTTTTAATCGAAGTTTTATACGGAAACGGAAGTTAGTAAAGTAGTATAAAGAACGATGAGTAAAGATACATTTTTTAATTTTTGTTCCGTTGTAGATGTGTCATTCTAAAGAGTATTTTCCTATTCACACAATATACTTAGATACTCACAGCTGTGCTATCACAAAATAATATTTTTCTTTTATTTAATAAATTCACTCTAAATCTTGTATGATGGAAGCCGCGTCTGGGAAGAGCCGATTCCGAATGAGCGAAGGAGACTGGATTTGCAGTGATCCTCAGTATGAATGTTTTGCTAACTCTACACGCTAGTATACTTTACTAACCAAGTAAACCCCTAATATAAAGGAAATGCCATACAATTTTATGATAATCATCCCTTTTGTTTTTGAGTTGGAAGTGCTGAATTTAAAATAGTGATTTCTGCCAGTGCTAATGCAGTGTTGCCAACTTGCTCCAGGAGGCTAAGTGTCATACTTTTATTTATTTTCAGTAATTCACCATTTGTATTATCTCTCAAGTTAACTTTCCAGTTCATTTGTTGTACTTCCATATTCCCGTGTAAACGGCAATTTTGGTTCATTTGGAGTTGTTTACATTTTCATTTCACATTTGATAAGTGTTATGTAGCGCCGATAAATTACCCTTTAAATTTTCTATAGCGGTGCTGCCAATCTTCCTTTGTTTTTACTTGAATGAGTTCTTTAGTGTTAGATATACTTTTTATTGCAAAAAGTATATAAATAGACATCTCAAGTTAGGGAAGCAAGAAAGAAATCTAGGGGAGCAATTTAGTGTTTCAACCTTCCCCTTAATTGTTATTAATATATTTTGGCATCCTTTCTGCAATGTCTAATAATTAATTGGAGTCTTATAAAATGTATAACACCAACCCCAATTATGTTTAAAAAACCTTTAAATTCTTTCAAAAGGGATTCAAGGTAAAAGTTCCTTGAATTTCATGTTGGAGGACATCGTGAACTACCACAGGTACAACCCTCCCGAAAGTACATTACTGCAAATGCTACTATCTCCGTTATGCCATATGAGTTCACCCTTAACTTCCTCCAAGATTAGAAATGGAATGAGATGTTATTTATCAAAATTTGCCTTTTAACAAATGAATATATATTGAATAGGCTAAATAACTTGAGGATAGTATTAGCTGAGGATGGGATTATTTTTTTTTCTATGTCACAATACTAGAAACTTGTTTTCTAGCACTATACAAAAACATTTTAACAAACTTTCAATCATATCAAAATAAATATTGTGAAAGAAAAATTTAAATCATAAAAAAGAAAATATTAGAATACTCACCAGACAATTTTCTGCCTAGCAACTTCCAGCAACAAATATCATTAAAAAATATCCATAAAATTGAATAACCAGAGCTCTGGATATATTAAATAAGCTCTTCATAGCACTACTTGATACTTATAAAAAATCAAAACAATAATATGATCTTCCATATTGGTAAACAAACATTTTCAATAAAGTTCTAAATGGTTAGTGAAACTTTCCTAGAACAGTTCATACATGTTAGATTATCCCCACATGTGATTTATCATATAATCTTAGTAAGTAGGCCTATTATGTTTTTATAGGAAGGCCTACTACAGTTTTATTTTCTAACCAACAAACCTAATTCTTGTAAATGAATAACAAGCTAAATTTTTTTATCTTGATTAATTTTTTTTAAGCTATTTAACGAAACAATCAAAAGTAGATTGTCTCAGATCTCACCTGCGCTTGAGCAGATTGTCAAACATCTTAAATGGGTAAGAAACGTTTTAGTGCGCATTTATAATTTTTGGTGCACGGTATTTTTTTATGTTTTAAACATAAAAAACAGCTTAACTTTACCTTTTATGTGTGAATAAATACAAATTTCTTAGCTTAAAACCTAACCTTTAATGTGTGAATAAATAAAAACGTTCATCAACTATCTATATGACAGTGCTAAAAAATGGTAGCCTAATTAACTTAGATGACTTTTCAAAAAAATAATTGAACAATTTAGAGTTTTTCTCACAATTTTTGTTATTTTACACTCAGAAATTTGCTTATGTTGTGTGTATAAGTTAGAGAAAACATTACATTTCTCATAATTTGACAGAAAAAAAATAAAGAATCTCGCCCTCAGCTCACACTATAGCTGTTAACGCCACATTAAAACTATTAAAATGTTGTTGGTTCAGATGTTATTTTTATCCAATCCACCTCATGATAACATACCCCTATCTTGAGCTAGTTATATTCACTCCACCTCATTACACCCTATCCCTATCTCGAGTTAGTTCCATCTAATCCACCTCATTACACCCTATCCCTATCTCGAGTTAGTTCCATCTAATCCACTTCATTACACCCTATCCTTATCTTGAGCTTGTTCCATCTAATCCACTTCATTACACCCTATCCCTATCTTGAGCTTGTTCTATTCACTCCACCTCATTATAGCCTATCTCTATCTTGAGCTAGTCTGGTGATGAATGCAGGGTATGTCACTCATCGTAATGTAATATCCACCACTCTTTGTTAACCTAATTCTCTTTTGGACTAATATTTTCATAAGAACATCGTTTTATAGTACCTACCATCAATTTCTTCTCGTCATGTAGGCTACTTATGCTAAGTGACGATGTTCCACAACCATATAGAACAATTGATAAAATTATTGTGTTGTATATTTTGAGTTTTGCATTTACTTACAACATTTGAGATGTTAACAACTTACTGATCGACTTTAGGAATCTCAATTAATAGCCATCCCACATATGAAGTTAAACTTCTAATAAGCCTACTACAGTCAACGCTCGACTCTACGATCTTTCATGATTCCCTGGCAAAGGATCGTTATTTTTAAGGGGTTGTTATTGGAATTTGAACCTATTTTGTTCCACCCCTGGCCCTCCTATGTAAAAATTGCATTTTTTAGACAACACTTGAAAAAAAAAACCTACCTCTTTGAAGAAGTCCACTATGGAGGCCTGCTTATTCTTACCGCCAGTTTGCTCAAGGAAGTCTTTCACATTATAGAACTGGAATCACAGCTCTTCGTTAGTGCCCTGGTGCTTAAATGCTCTTTGAGGAGATGTCCCCGGTTTTCAGGACATCTTTCGTCGTGGGGATGTCTTCATGCTCTTCTTCCATTTCTTCCAGCACAGGGCGGTGAGGCGCTCCTTGCTCCTCTTTGCACCCTTGCACTTATCCCCTTTCACAGCAAGAGCGTGATCTGGCATGAGGTTGTTGAACATCCCCAGCTCATCAGCGTTGTATGAATCTTGAGGCTGGTAGCGTCTAAGGATGTTTCGGAGCAAGGTTATCCACTCCCTCACCGGTGTTGGGTCGACTGATGTGCATTCACCGACGACCTTGTGGCTAGATATTTTGTGACACACTTTGAAACGCTCTAGCCACCCACTCGAACACTTAAAAGTTTTCTATACCCAACCTCAGGGCAAATTCATTGGCCTTCCTCTGCATCATAGTCTGTTTAAAGGCATGTTTTGCGCTCTATGCTGGCTGAACCACTCCAGCATAGCCTGCTCCAAATTAAATGCGTCACACCCCCTCAAATTTTTGGCCTTTATATTGTGGCCTTCCTTCTGAACTGCATTCACAATTTCTTCTCTCTTTTGAGAAGCTTAAAAAGTTTCGACTTTGGGATGCAATGCCGCGCAATCTCCGTCTTTGTAATCTTATTCTCATTCATTTCCTGGATGATCTCATACTTCTTCACGAGCGTCAAGAAGGTCCTCTTTCCACTCATTTTGTTTAAATTATAAGTTCATATCAAATAAAAAAAAATATGGGTCATCAAAAATCGTTCATAAAATTAAACCAAAAACATAACCAAATCGAGAATCGAAATAACAATGGCAAAAACAGGCCTAGCGTATGAAAGAGGCATTCATGAGCGGAGAAAGTTTGTCTTGCTTGTGGGAGGGGGTGGACGAGTCAAGTGCTATTGGCTGGCACTGATGGGGTGATGTATATTTTTATACCTGACCCACCCTAGCTAATTAGTAATACAACGCTCACAAAGATAATCGCAACACAGCGACCTAAATAAGTGCAACAAATACTTTTTTCGGTAGATTTCCTTAAAATTTTCGATCTCTTTTTCCACAATTTTCACAGTTTCCCAAAAAAGGGTCGTTACTTTGAGAGGGACGCTATTCTCGGGGTCGTAGAATCGTGAGTTGACTGTACTTGTTTTGTGTAGTATTGACTTTAGAATGACAGGTTCATCGATAACACATCCACACCATAATGAAACGTTATTGCCATTTTTCTGTTTTAGGTGTGGAAATGTTAATTTTGCCCGCAGGGACACTTGTAATCGCTGTGACAAAGGTATACATATTATTGGTCTTTTATCTGTTCTCACATTTTTTTATGTTTAGTGTTTACTTCAACGGTGTTCTTCCCAGGGCCTTTTGAAAGGGTGCCCCGCCTGGCAGATTTTACTGACCACCCAGCTAAAATCATTGTTTGTTGCACACTTTAACCCGCCTCAGTGGCGTAGTTGGCTAACGCGCTAGTCGTGTTGAGATCGACTGTTGAGGACAGGGAGATCGAGGTTCAAATCTCGGTTGGGTGAACTGGGGGTGGTTTTTCCTAAATGGTTTTCCACTCTCCCTCCACGCAAATGCGGGTTCACTTCCTATAAATTCAACCTTCCCAATTCCTAATCCATTAGAGTAATTAATACTTAAGCGTATAACCCGAACGGGTAGTAAGACGCGGTGCTAAAATTAAATAAAATAAAAATTGTTGCACACTTTATCAAATATTGCAAAATATTGCACTCCGCCCCTCCCGATTATTTAATAATTTAATTTCTGGGAAAAACACTGTTCTAAATTGTCAATAACTTTTGAATTATCAAGGGATGGTAAAAAAACCCAACCAATATACACATTATCTAATAATTTATTACTTGCTTCAGTGGCTGTGGCAGTGGCTAGTTTAAGGACAATTGTGTTAGAATAGACTGCCAATGACAGAGAGATCGAGAGATCAAATCCTGGTTGGGTGTACTGGCGGTTTTTCTAAAATTGGTTTTCCACTCTCCCTTCATGTATATGTGGGTATGCTTCCTCTAAATTCAACCTTCCTCATCCCTAACTCACTAGTATAATTACTATACCTCAGTTTTAGCTTTTGTGGTGCTGACTGACAGCTCACAGCTGACTTCTGACGGCTTTGAAAAGCTACCAGACCAAATTATGTATCCCTACGTCGAACCATATGATCTGCAAAAAACATGTCTTTAGCAGTTGTCACTTTTGACAGTCAAAATTTAGGTATATACCTAAATGTTGACTGTCGGAAGTCAGCTGTGAGCCGTCAGTCAGCACCAAAGAAGCCATGGGGCTACTATACATATGCATATAACCTGAACAGGTATATATATGTTTTTATTTTTAAATTGATTCTTATATGCTTTATTAATTTGGCTTTGAAATAGATTCTCGTATCTTTGCTACATTTTTTAAAATATAAAAATGGTAAGCCAAACCACAAACTACTCTGTAACTAGTTTTATTAATGTCTCGCCTTTCTCAAGTTTGGTCTAAAATCAAACTTTTCTGTGTTAGCCTAAATATGATGCTTTCATTTGCTCAATTTGTGTGATAAATTCAGGTAAAAACATTAGCACACTCGCAATACAAAATGTCAATAGCCTGTTGTCTTGTTAAGATAAAGACACCATTGTGAACATGAGTGAGGTCTTTCGGACTGGCAGATGTTCAGATTACCAAGACTGTGCTATACTTTTATCTAGAAATAATTATTTTACTTAAATTAATTATATACTTTTGTAAACAAACTGCCAACTACTTTCCTTTCTATGTTCCAATGCAGTGTTGCTACACTATAAAAAAATACAATAACTTAAAAATTAAGAGAATTTTGAAAAATATTAAAAAAATAATTATTCGAGTATTTGTGAATTTGGTACATCAGAGTGTTGTGTAACACAGACCTTATATTAAAATTCTTATGATGAAAAAAATAAAATAAACATACTTATAGATAACTTCCGATTCTGATAAGTGTTAAATTTGTGTCCCTCCTTTAGTGTCACAAAAGCTTCCCTATAAAATATTGACATTCACTCTTGATGTAAAAAGTTAGGTAGTGCAGGCAGGAGGGAGGGGGCAGGATAAATGTCTACTTGGTGTTATATAGGGTTGGGAGGGGTAAAAAAAAGTAAGGGAAAAGCTAGATGTGGCAAACAGATGACCCCTTTTATTTCTTCTGAGTTCGCTGCTAAACCTATATTATTCTTTAACCTACTGGTAAAGGGTGTGAGGGGTGGTTTATTTGAAATATTCAAGTAATTTTTCAAAAAAGTTCTCACCTGCTTCTATGAAGTCCATCTAAAAAGTCATCAAAACCTCCCGGTAATATTTCCTTATGTATTACTGTATTTAGGCTAGTTTATCTTGATATTATTATTTAAATGTAGACCAAGGATGTAAATACAAATATAACATTTTTTCCACCATTATGGCAACATGTTTTTCCAATTTTCAAACGATAGGCTTCCTGTGAAAATCACACTGTGTTGTTTGAAATTTTAACAAAAAAACCCCTAGTGGTTCGCTAATCCAAGCCGTGGGAGGGAGGTAGGACAGTATGTCAAAGCTTTATTAATTTGTTTATATCAGACTCACTATTATCAACACAATATTCATGATTAAAATTATATTTATATATTTATCACCACTTCTTACCACCCATTCGGTTAATATGCTTATGAAATAAGTATGTTAATGAGTTAGGGATGAGGAAGGTTGAATTTAGAGGAATGTACTTGCATTTGTGTGGAGAGAGAGTGGGAAATCATTTAGATTAGATCACCCTCACTATACCCAACCAGGATCGACCCGCGATCTCCCTGTCATTGGCAGTCTAGTCTATTGCGAGAGTAGAACCTTAAATCATGTGGCCACAGAAGCAGGCCATGATTAATAAAACTTGGTGGTCCATTGTGTAGGCCTACCCCATGAAACTCTTTTTGTGTCCCTGACAGTATCACAGTTTGGGGAATACTATTAGGGTAATAGATTCACTGTACGGGACGGAACCAGGATCTCAACTTATTTGTGGTTGCAGAAAAGGGCGACAACCCCAAGAAGAAAAAGTTGGGCCAAGAGATTGGGAAAGCTGCAGCAGAGAAAAGTCGTGGGCTGTTTAGTGCAGACGACTGGCAATGTAACAAGTATGTTTACGTAAATGAGATGTTCAAAGGCAAACACGTGACAGAAGTGACATTTTTATATCATTATGTAAGTTCCTACTTGAAGACTTATTAAGTATACCTTATTTGTGGAAAGAACGGTAATAGCATACACATTTTTTGCCCTATTTTCAAGTCGGCCATTTTTTCTACAAATAAAGTAGACTTCCTCGATTGCCTTGAAAATGTCACTTGTTCAATACTTTTATTTCTCACTAAATATCATCAATATAATTTAATTTTTTTTATTTGCATATTTTAAACTATTTTATAAGAAATTATTTTCAATTCAAGATTTAAAAAAATCTCCTACCAGATTATTTATGAAATAGAAAAAAATCGTAAAATCTTATTGGTGTCTAAATAGTATTTAAACATTGTTCCTTGACGGTGTAGAACTGTCCTGCTGGTGCTATTGAACTGTCTCAGATGGCATGTGTGTATGTGTGGCTCAGATGTGGGAATGTAAACTGGGCACGCAGACAGACGTGCAACATGTGCAACGCGCCTAGATTTGGCGAGGTGGAGGAAAGGACTGGCTACGGAGGTGGCTATAATGACCGCGGAGTCGTGGAGTACATAGAACGCGAGGAGTCGGACGATGAATTTGACGAGGTGAGACACTTTTCATATGGTCATTTACAGCCGAGAAAAATATAATATTAATGGTTATTTTTAGAGATGGGTCAAAACCACTGTTTTACAAATTTGAATCTCAAATCTTAATTTTACCTCTTAATATTCATTTTGCCTTCAAATCTTGAATTCCATTTCAGCCCCAAGTCTAAATCCAAATATCTATTTTGCCTCCAAATCTCAAATTCCATTTCAGCCCCAAATCTCCATTTTGCCTCCAAATACCAGTTTTCATTTTCCCTACAAATTTGAACTCAATTTTACCTCTAAATCCAAATTTCCATTTTACCTTCAAATCTGAATCTCCATATTATCTCCAAATCTCAAATACAAATCTCCATTTTGCCTCCAAATACCAGTTTTCATTTTCCCTACAAATTTGAACTCAATTTTACCTCTAAATCCAAATTTCCATTTTACCTTCAAATCTGAATCTCCATATTATCTCCAAATCCTGAATTAGAATCTGATTTTTGGCAAAAAATTATGAACATAAGAAAATAAATATAATATAATGATTAAAAATATGAATAGTAACTAAATGTTAACTTTTTTTTACCAAAATGCATTAATTATAACATTCATACATTCAGTTAAGTACTAAATTAAAGGCATGGGGTCTGTTGGTTATGGTTGTCCTATATAATTATGTTTGAAGATGAACCACCAATAAGCAGTATTAGAGCTTTAAACAAATTCCAATTCAATTTTATTTTTAATCCCGGCATTTTTAATATTCTTAGGGATTCAGGGGTTTCATCTTTGATATTATCAGGATGCTTATTAGTAGGAGTGTGCAAAGCATCGTTAATACACACTGCAATCACAAAGACTGCTTTAAACTATGAATGAAGAATGACCATTAATAGCTCATTGGTAGAGCATTGGCGCTCTAAACCAAGGAGTCCCGGGTTCGATTCTCATGTTAGTGTCATTTTTTAAATTTACAAAACATTATTAGCTTTGACTTTTCTTTAAAAAAAATCAGCTTTAACTTTTCTTCAAAAAAATATCAGCTTCGACTTTTCTTCAAAAAAATATCGGCTTCAACTTTGCTTTTAAAAAAGAAATAGCTTCAACAATTACAAAGTTAGTTCTATAGTAAAATCCAATGGACAAATTCGAAGTAACTGAATTGCATGTTGTGATAATAATGAGATTAATCTGCATAGAATGAAATAATTTCAAAAATGTATGCATTTTCTAAATGATTTCAGTTTATAAAGTTATACAAATAAACATAATATATTATTTTTAACTGTAGAACTACTATGATAAAATAAATATTTGAATTTAGATTTGGGTCCTTTATAAATTTAAATAGTGAACCTCACATACATTAGTTTTGGAAAGTAGACATTTATTGTTATCGTTTTGCATTTTCATATTGTAGTCATTTTTTTCAAAGCCAGCACATCATTTATGTTTGTTTTTCTAAATTTATATCTTAATATATATAATTCTTCTGTACGTGTGTATGTCACTGAAATCCTCCTAAACGGCTGGACCAATTTTGATGAAATTTTTTGTGTGTGTTTGAGTTGGTCCGTGGATGGTTTAGATTCACAATTGGACCCGGTAGATGGCACTGCAATCGGGTTCTATGATTTTTTTGATTTTTTAGGGATTTTGGGGGGGTTTGGGGGATCAATAAAATAAAATTAACTGTACCCGGCATAAAAATTTGTAAGCAAGATTCGCAACTTTTTTCGATACAGCTGATATTTGTGGAGTTGTGGGCAAAACTCCAAAAATGAATAGATGTTTTATTTTGTATGTTGTCTTGACAAACACTGAATTTGTAATATTTGTGTAACTCACTAATTGGAGTTCATTGTGAATTTGTAATTGTGATGATCACATAGTATTTGTTTTATTATCGAAATCAATTATGCCACCCAAACGAAAAGCCAACGTTCGGGCAGGACAACGTCTGTCGGGTCCGCTAGTATGTATATAAAATGGTAGTTTACTGATGACTGATTCTTAAAATGTTATGTTTTAAAGATGGCTATATAACAATTTTGTTCAAAATGTATATCTGGAGGGTTTTCACATGATCATTAAAATGTGTTTTTTTTATCACTGATTCTTACTACTTGTTGAGGTTTTACACATATATGATATTTACTCTTATGGGGGTAGGGATGAGGAAGGAATATTTCTTAGAGGTAGTTAGGGGTGTGCGAAGCTTCGAAAAATTCGAAGCCAAAGCAAATCTTGGTGTACTTCGTATTTGATTCAAACCCATGTTTGGCTTTTGCAGCTATTTGAAACGTTGTCTATTATTCGAAGTCTAGTGATCATACTACACTTATATTTTACATCCAATGAAAATGAACTGAAAAATACCTCTAGAAATAAAATAAAGTTTTATAATTCTTTGTTTTAGGACAAGTTTGCTTTATTTTCTTGGTAGAACCTGAAAAATTTCCATAACACTTTAAAATTCAAGACACCCACAACATTAAACCTCTAACCCCCTTGATCACAAACATTGATTGGTACCAACTGAAGATTAATTTATTCCCCTTGAAAGTGTAGATTAAAATAAATAATGAAAGTTTTTTATTTTCAGTTTGTTTATTTAAACATTTGAAGTGTTTCTTGAATATTGAAAGTATTTCCTCAATGTTCTAAAATTCACACACACAGCCATATCAGTTGTTTACTACATGAATCAGTATGTTCAGTTCAAATTCTTGTTAATGCGTAGGCTAGTGCAGGGTTTCCACGCACCTGGAAAATAGGGAAAACAGGGAATTTTTTTGTGTCTGAAAAAAACCGGGGAAACACAGGGAATTCAAGAATTTACTGGAATTTGTTAGTGAATTTGGGCAATACAATGCTTGCAAGCTTAAAATAGGAACAATATAGACTAACATTTTTTACTGGAGAACTGAGCAGTCTGATTGGAACACGTCTCATTTATGATGATTATGCTTACCAGCACCTCATCAGCTTGAGACAAGTTCTGAGTGCAACCGAGACAACTCGTTCGACAAATGCCGCACCTTTTTGGCTTCCTCCACTGACCCCCGCCAATACCACAAATGTCTTGTTTCATCCACCCCCATCCCCCAACTTAAGCCCATGCTGCTGGCACGTGTTTCTGCTGCCAGTTGAATGAATTCATTCTTTGGGTTTTGGTGTGTTATTTGTCTGTTGTTTTATTGTTTTTGTAGTGTGATGTTTTAAGACTGTACCCTACCTATCTTTTAATTTTGGCT
>CABFWO010000073.1:98857-172894 GCA_902155825.1 Timema genevievae
TTTTTTAGAAATTGCCAAGGTGTCAATATTGTCAGTTTAAATCTTTATGGGTTTTAACATTTTTACTACAGTCAACACCTTGATTTAGTGTAGGTGGATTTACTTGGTTGCTGCTGTGACTAGGATAAAAAAAAGGAGTATCTGTGAACTGAAAAGCTTATGAAAATATTGCCTCCAGTCTGCTACTCTGTCGTAAAATTAGAGTGGTTGTAAAAATGACCAATTATGTTTGTGTTCGTGCATAGCTACTTTACCTCTCCTACCCCATGTGAAATGGAATAGCCCACTTGTACCAACCTTCTCTCCAAGATCACAGTTCTTTATTATCAGATCTTTCTCTCCAGTTCAGTGCAGTGTTAGGGATATGCGATACTGGTATAATATCAACATTTGAATATGAAAAAAATGGACGAGAAGTATATCAATATTCCCCAGTATAGATACTTTCATTTAGTGATAGAAAAATAAAGGCAATAATAAGAAAAGATGAATAAATTTAATAAATGATAGGAAAAATAAAGGAAGTAAAAGGAGAAAAGTAGGTAAATTAAAATCTTTCGATACCGGGTAAAAAGTACTGATATTAATAAAATATCATTGAAAACGAATACTAAATGAACGTCTAACACTCATTTCATTAGATCAAATCATTATTTAAAGCTTTCGCTAAAAGTGAAAAGGAGTTCTACTTTTGTTCATTTTTAATGATCATTATTGAAAAATGAAAACAAAATGAACAGTGAGAACACGTACAAGAATTGATTAATTAATTTTTCTTTGAATGTAAAGATTTATTTTAATTAAACGCTAAACTCTGACCACCACTTGCAACCTTTTATTGGATTTAATCCTCAATTGTTTTCAAGTTTCAACTCTCATTGACAAACCAGACAGCCTTTAACGAAATTTATGGCGCTTATTTACAGACATTGTGTTGTAAGAGTTTCAAAAATGGTGTTTAAGTGGCGCAACGAACAAACGATAGTTGGTCAGTAACATCATGATCAATCAAACATGTAAACAAATTCCTTTCATTTTCATGAAAAATGAAAAATGAATCAATGAAAATGATAGGTAAAAACTACTGGCCTTTAGCGTATCGTAAAAGTGTAAGATATTAAAACCATCTCAAACTCAAAACTTTATATCTAGATATAACCATACCCCAGGACTTTTTATTTTTATTTTACCCTAGCCCTCAAATTAAAGGTAGTTTACTGATAAGTGATTTTTTTTTAATTCACTATTTTTCGAAAATGGCTCAAACGATTTTGACTAAAATTAATATACATGGACTAATTGACCTCCCAAATAACACCATATATCTGTTTTTTTGGTAAAAATATCGTTGAGGGCTAGTTTACTGATGAGTGATGAGTGATTTTGTTTCAGAAACATGAAATATTTTAGAACGAGCTTTAAAAATTTGGTTCGAAATTGGTATCTTGGGCCTTAGTCCAAATAATTGTGTTTGTGGTAAAAAGTTGTTCAAGGGTATTTTACTGATTATTGATTTTCCAATAATAGTTATTATGATAAATTTATGTATGATAGTATTGTATTGTTTATTAATCAAGTACTTACTTTATTTGGTAGTTTTCGATGGGTTTGCATATTTATTGTGGTAATTGATATAACAGGGTTTAGTAGCCCTCCATTACCCTGCTAAATTGAGAGTTGACTATGTTTTTTTTTATATTTATTACAATATAGTAGGGATGAGGATGGCAGTTTATTAGAGGAAATGCACCTGGATGAGCAAGGAAAATAAGTTAATTTCATTATTGTAAATTATTATTCATGATTTGTATGGGATACTTAGTCTATACAGTACATAAACAATAATTAAGATTGGTTAGAATGTTTTTAAATCAAGTAATACATTCTTCTAAAAAAAATAGATAGGCCCCCTACCACATTTAAACTCAAAATTGTAATTTTGGTATTTCCATTTTTTTTCTTCTTTCATTCTATTTAGGGTATACAGCAAATATAACGAATTTTTCCTTCTAGAAAATTTATGTCATTCATTTCTCATCTTTTTTTTCAAATAATTCTTAAACATGTGTTTACCTTGCACAATAAAACATGCCTTCAATGACAAATTACCACTCTTCATTTCTAAAATTTTCTTTAAAACAAATTTAATGCCTCTATAATTATATTTCTATTATCTATTAGGTGTCTGGAAAAATGAAAATTTCCTCTGGAAAACCTGAAAAACACAGGGAATTTATAATAAGAAAATAGTTGCAACCCTTTAGTGGCAGACCTGAGAGATAGTTGAGCACATGTGCGAGGAACATGACATTCCTTAAATTAATTAAAAAAAAATTACACAAATAAAAATTACTTATAAACGAAAATTGCTGTTAATTTAGATAAAATGTTAGCTATTTTACTAAAATTAAAATTAAATAACGTCTATAAAAAATTGCTTATTTTTATACAGATTACATAAAGAATTAATTTATAAATAAATTTACTATCATCAAGGTCATATTATTTTCAAGATTGGCTATAGAAGCCTTCAAAATCAGAACTTTTTTTTTAGTATTTCACACGGCAAGATTTAAATGGATTTATAAAATCAAAAGTTTCCTTGTTAATTGTAAAACAGAAAAGCTAAAATTTTGAAACACTGGACTTTTCAAACCTATAAACGCATCTGCCGAATTAACTTAAACTCGTATTTTTCTCTAACGTTATTCTTGTTCTTGATCATCCATTAACTCTTGTGTTTTGTTAATTTGTATTTTGTGGGTGAAAAGTTAGTAAAACAACATGCAGGGCAAATCCAATGATATCCACTCAGGCTGTACACATAAAGTGTTTTTAATACAACTTTGTAAAGTGAATATAACATTTATTTGTTTGTAATAAGCTACTAATCTTAGTGTTAAGAAAAAATAAATGTAAGATTTAGTTTGATGATAGATAAATATACTCATTGCCAACATAATATTTTTACTCAAAATTAAGTAGGAAAATATTTGAACTTAGATTCTGCTTTGAGAATATTTCCCATATTTGACTCCACTTTGCCTCAAACCAAAAAAGTGGACTTTGCACACCCCTAGAGGTAATATAACCATATTTGCATGGAAAGAGAGTATGAAACCATTTAGAAAAAACCACCCTCATTAGACCCGGCCGAGATTCAAACCCAGATCTCCCTGTCATCAGCAAGTCACTCTAACACAAGAATGACACCTTAGACCATTTGGCCATTCGAGCGGGTAATGTTTATTTTTTAGGAACACTTACTAATGGGTAGTTTACTTGTAACAGATTTTAGAAAATGTTATCATATTATTGAACATGAGTGTGTCATACTTTTTTTTTCTTGGATGTTTTATGTTTTACTACTTATTGTTGGTTTTTTTAGAGATAGGTCGAATCTGAATTTTACATTTTCATTCGAAAATTGAATCTAAATTTGGATCCTCAAAACTTTAAAGATGTACACTTTTGTTTGAAATGAAAATATTAAAAATTTAATCAAAACGTTTTTGTTATAAACTTGGTGCCACTGACAAATTATATTTTGTTTTTCATGTATTTTGCACCATGAACAACAAAGATAATACTCTTAATATAATAATTTTAAATTTTGCCCACCTCTCCACCCCACTCCCTTTTTTTGGTTACTCTCCGAACTACACAAGTCTTTATATATGCTTATACAAATTTATTAAAATTGTTATATCAGTTCAAGGTCTTCATATTGTATTCAAAATACTTTTTTGAGATTTTTATGAATATAATAGGATTTGAAGAAATGAGGATTTGAACGTCCTATCTTTATTCTTTTTAAATTTTATTCAAACGTAACGGTTAGTGGGTGTGTTCCACAGTTTGGTCGCAGGAAGAAGCGTAAAGGGAGCAGTGATACGGACAGCCCTGTGGTAAAGAAGACTTCAGGGCGAAATGAGGCTGATGAAGATGAGGAAGATGAGGAAGAGGAAGAAGATGATGTGAGTATTTTCGTGACGAGAAACGTCTTCTTTGAGTTGTTATGTATAGTAAATGGAAACTGATTACACATATTAAACCATCTGGTTTTTAGGTTTGCCTTTCAATTGTGTTGGTCTCAACCTAAAATAAACAGCTTGAGAACAAGCACTTACAAACCCTGGCACCCAAGTTAATTCTGTGTACACTCACCTCAACAATTACCTACTTCTTTGCCGAAGCTGGATACTCTATCAATTTATGTGATCATTATTGTTATTATTATTATTACTATTATGTGTTCTGTCTTACGACAGGTCCATTCCTTTTGTCATTGAACCTAGACTGCCAATGAACCCTGTCCTCTTCATCCTTCAACTTCCAAATGTTCTGCTTTCCTTCAAGTCATCCAATATTTGAATCCTCTTCTTCTCTAAGCTCCTCTTTCCCTCAACCTTTCCTACTTGACGTCATGCAGAAGAAAGTTCCTCCTATGGATGTGTCTGATCCAGTTTGCTCTGTACCAAAGAATCACATCCGAAATGGTTCTCTTCTCACCCACTCTTCTTATTGAGACTTTTTCATTTCTCACCCTGTTTGTCTACTTGATATTCTTAAGTCTTCTCCAGCACCACATTTCAAAGCTCTCAAAGTATTTCTTTTTCGTTTTGCTTAGAGTCCCAAGTTACTGCTCTATACAGCATGATGCTCCAAACCTAGTATTTCATCAGTTTCTACCTCAGTTCCAAACTCAACTTGCTGGTCAGCAGTAACTAGGGGTCTGTGAACTTGGGGTTTTTATTCAAGTTTAGTATTTCAAAAAGCTTCCAAGTTCAAGTTGAGTTTGAATATTTTCAATAAAAAATATTGTGTGTGTGTGTGTGTGTGTGTGTGTGTATATATATATACACACACACTTAATATTTTTTATTGAAAATATTCAAAATCAACTTGAACTTGCTAATTTTAAAACTATTGATTTTAAAATTAGAAATAACACTTTAAAATGTGATTTAAATATAAAACCAACACTTAGATAAAAATATAGGCCTAGTAGAAAAACTAATTAATAATATGGTTTCAACACTTATGCCTTTAAAGACATTAAAATTAGTCTAATAATTAAAAAAAAAAGTAGGGCTGGGCCAATGCCGATTATTAATCTGATCATCAGACGATTATTGCATAACCAGTGTTTCCGATGATCGGTGTTTGAATCTCCGATTATTTATGCTGATTATTCTAAATGTGTGGGTATATTTTAAGTCGTAACATTATAAAAAGAATATTTTATCCCTTCTCCTTTGTTTGTGATCTTGGAATAATTATATATCTAATATAACATTGAAGATTGTGATAAAAAAAATAGCGAGTGTTTCTCAGTGATCAATATAAATTATTCAAAAATTTAAGTCTGTGTATCAAGACTATAAAATAAATATTTTAACCCCAAGTTTGTGTTGTGTTGCCCTCTGGCTAGACCTCAAATTTTAGGATTTTTATATTATTCCAAAAACATATGTTTTTGCAGATTATATGATTTGGCGTAGGAATACATAATTTGGTCTGGTAAGTTTTCATAGCCGTCAGTCGACACCAAAAAAGTCGTAGGGCAACTCTAAAAACAGCTTGTTCTTGGCAACTTATGTTTGCAATAAACAACACATCCAACATTTCAAAAACAATTTATCAAAATAAATATATTTACTATAGGCCTTTTTCCAATTTATGCATGTTATTAAAAATAAAAATACAAGTTACAAATTTATTAGCCATCAAAATAAAATATTAGCAGGTCGGCATTGTTTTATATTTATTTGCTAAAGATAGTATCAAAATGAAATATCAGACGCAAGAATACCGTGCATGTGCACTACATTTTTTTTACATGGAAAAAGATTCTATTTCATTGTTTTAATGCTGTTTATTCAAAATGTATGGATATATTTTAAAATCTTAAGTCATAAACATTAAATATCAATTTGAAAACTAAAAGATAAATTTAATAATTCATTCCCACGTATATAAATACAACTTCTAATTTGAGTTTGCAATAAACAGGGTAACCAACGCTGCTAACAAAATAACAAATGAGAATATGTATTTTTACCTTAGGTCTTATTCCACTTTAAGCAAATGCAAATTATTAGAAATAAAAAGGCACACAGGTAAAAAATCTAATAATCATAAAATAAAATATTAGCAGATTGGTGTTGTTTTATTTCGATTTGTTAAAGATGCCCAAAAAATGAAACATCAGACGTAAGAATATCGCACATGCACACGTTTTGTTTAAATGGAAACCATTTTTCTTTTAATGCAAGTACAAAACTTTCCACTGCAGGGAATTTTTTTGGCTCATATTTCAATATGAATTGAATTAATATATATTAATATTTACATTTTACATTTTCTTTAATAATTAAAGGTAAATTAAAATAAGTTTTATAATATTTCTTCAATAAAAAAAATGAAAAATGCTTTTTGTTGCACGTATATTATTTATTTTATCATATTGAAGTGAGGTTTATTTTTATTCCAAATATGTCTCGAAGTACTAAAAACAGTTTTGTGTGGGATTATTTTGCAATAGACCCAAATGATAACTCAAAAGCTGTGTGCTCATTTAGTACATAAATAATTTCACGTGGGGGCACAAGTTCAAGGGGCTTCACATCCTCTATTTTGTCAAGACATTTGAGAGTGTTTCACCACAGTGAAATTTCAAAAGGTAGGTAGTAAGTCTATAATATCTGGTGAAAATTCTGATGCCTCAAGTTGTAGCTCTACACACAATTTTTCATCTACATTGATTAGTGGAAGTAGTGTTCAAATGAAAGTATGTGCTAATCAACAAACAATTACTGAATTATTTTAGCAAAAAACTAAATACAGCAGTTCTCTCCCAAAATCTATAGGGATAACTAAACGGATCGAATAAATGATGTGCCTAGATTTACAGCCATTTAGTACGGTTGAAGATGCTGGTAAGTCTAAGGTCTAACTTAGCCTACTCAATAAACTTAATTTTTTCATTCAATATATATTGTTTTATGCCAATTAAAATATTTACACTTACCAAAAAGTTTCCTGGACCTCTAGTTTTGATCATTTAGGCCTAGATACCTAAAATAATCACATTTCACCGTACTTAATCTAAAACATGTGTGATTTTTGCCAAACAGCAACATAATATAAGCCACTATTTATGTTTATAATTTACAAACAAATCCTTTTCTTTTCAGGTTTTAAGAATTTAATCAACTATATTGAGCCTTGCTATAAATTACCAGATAGGACTACATTTTCACCGAAAGTAACCCCAGAAATGTATGAAATAAAACTCAGGAACAGCTAAACAATGTTCAGTATATTAGTCTAACAATCAACATGTGGTCGTCTATAGCTAAACAGGACTATATGTCATTGATGTTCCATTTTTTTAGCGAAGATTTTGTTTATGTAAATCTTTGTTTGGAGGTTATACCCTTTACTCCAGAATATCACAATGCACATAACACTGGAGAGTTTTTTAATGATACCATCAAGGACTGGGGTATTTCAAAGTCTCAGATCCATAGTGAAGTCAGTTTCAATGCATAAAACATTACTCTTGCACTGCAACAAGCCGAAGTGAATCATATACCATGCGGTGCCTATACACTTCAACTTGTGGTTGTCACTCATTGCTGAACCAACGAAGTGTGAATGACATGTGTGTCCATGCAAGATGAGTAATTGGTAATTTCAAACACTCATTAATTGCAAAGAAAAAAATAATGAGTTTTAAACGGCAAACAATTTGCCCAAGAAAGACTGCACACTCAAAGGAAATCATTGATGTATCTTCTCCCTGACCTAAACCTGAATGTATATCTATCTACTCATGATTGGTCCGTTATGCAGAAGGTACTCACAATCTTAGAAACATTTCACAAGGCTACATTAGCAATCAGCAATGAACAAACTACCATATCAGAAGTAATCCCTATAGTCAATGGTATCATGTGTGTTGCACAATCTCAAAACCTATTATGTCAACATCAAATAAAATAATATTTTTTCATTTGCTACAATATTGGATCCTAGATTCAAAGTTGATATGTTCATTTCCCCCAATCTTCAAAAGAAGCAAAGTCTCATCTGGAGGCTAAGTTGAAGTTGAGTGAGGAAGAGTAGGAAGAGGAACCACCTACTAAGCTGAGTAGAGTTGAGACTGCTTCAGGACCTCTGGCTTATGTTTACTCCCGATTAATTGCGTCCAAAGGAAATATCCAGACTAGGCCTAATAATGTAATGTTGCCCAAATTACAATTAGAAAGGTATTTGTTAGAACCATTATTGGCTGCCAACCAATCCCCTTTAAAAAAAACAAATGGCGAGCAAGAACCTTACTTCACCTGCAGGGTCTGTAGCATCATAGATTCTTTAGCACAGCGGGATTGGTCATTGATATAAACAGAAGTTCACTCCACCCAAACAAAGTCAAGATGCTGGTATTTTTATATAACAATTTAAAGCCTACACAACATTAAACATACTTTTAATAAGCCTACTTATGTAAAGTTTATTCAGGTGTAATATTTGTCAAGAATTTTTTTTATATTTTCGAACCAATTTTCATTTAGGCAAACATAATCTTAGTTAGTTATTTAACTATAATATTGAAGCCATATTTTAAGACATTGGATGTAAAAAATCCCTATTTCATCTAAAAACAAAATAGATGTAGGCTTATTCTACTTGTGTGCAAAAATATGTGTGCCTTGATTATTTTTTTCATGAACATAAAGTAACTTTTTTTTCTTTTAAGAGTAATTTTACTTTATACACTAATAAAATTGAAAACAAAAATAACCAGCATCGGTGATTGGCCTAATAGGGCACAAATTATCTGCATCGGATTAGTCGGCAAAATAGCTAATCGGCCCAGCTCTTAAAAAAAAGTTAATAAAATTGACGTTTAATGAGCTAATATTTCCCCAAAATATGCCTCCGTAACTTTATTTACCCGATACGAAAACGTAAGAATCACAAGCATTTAGAAATTTGAAATATTTAATATTTTGTTTATTAGCCCTTAATGTAATAACCATGGAAATGTTTCTTAAAAATATATATGTCGTAAGTTTGGTTAAACATTTATTGCAATTATGATCAACATGAATTTTAGACAGGGTAACCAACATAGTTCTTTAACATTTAATTATGAAATTTTCAGGGTACATCAGTCCCCTTCTTAAGCGTAAGAGAGTAAAACACCATCTGACTATGGCAGCATGGCTAGAGCTAGGTCATGGTCACTTACAGTAGCCCCATGGCTTCTTTGGTGCTGACTGACAGCTCACACCTGACAGTTGACAGCTTTTGAAAGTTACCAGACCAAATTATATATCCCTACACCGAACCATATGATCTGCAAAAACATGTGTTTAAAAGCTGTCACTTCTGACAGTCAAAATTTAGCTATATACAAGAAACATAAATGATCGTTTTATTTATTTTTTATTTATTATTGACCTTGATATGTTAATGTTAGGCCTATTATTAATTTTTTCTACAATAGTAAGCGTTTTAAAATTTTTAGTATTTAATCCTATATTAGTTTTTATTATTATTAATTAATAATTTTTAATAATTTTTTTTATTTTATAAATATTTGTTAATAGTATTATTAATAACATTATAAATGTTAAAAATCTGAATGTGTAGTATTATACATAGAAAAAAATCACTTATTAACTTTTTTAACGCTATTACAACAAATAAGTCATATTCATTATGAGCTGGCTTGTACCTTTTAAGTGTTTTCCAATGGGGTCCTAAGAACTACTTCTACATCATCATATTCATCATCTTCAGCCAGGTTAATGTTGATGGGTGGGTCTCACTTGCATCCATTTTCATCTCCCAGTCTGAATCTTCCTTAATAAGTTTCTCGCATTGGTTGATTTTTAGAATACTATAAAAATCCTAAAACTCAAGGTTTAGCCTAGAGGGCAACACAACACAATCTTGGGGTTAAAAGATATATTTTATAGTCTTGATACACAGACTTAAATGTTCGAATATTGTACATCACTGAGAAACACTCGATATTTTTTTTATCACACGCTTTAATGTTATATTAGGTAAATAATTATTCTAAGATCACTAAAAAACCGTTTATTTCCCAAGGATAGCACATTCACACACCAAACTAATATTCACAAAAGAACATACAAATTACTAAGTAGCAGAATTAATATTTAAAAAAAACACTTTTTTATTAAAATTTGTAGTAAAATTATTAACGGTAGCATAGACACGCCTAAATACTCGACTATAACATATTTTTGTTTGCTTCAACTCGTAGACACATACACGTGGTTTTATTAACTGTATTTTATACGATAATTCACTGTTATAATGTCTATTTAAAATTGATAGATTTTGGTTATTAGAATAACCGTTTGGTTGTTTGTATAGTTTTTAAGTTTGCTTTTGCTCTTTAATTCAAATTAATTACTAAAAGCAAGAGAACGTTCAAAGGGGCCTTTTATGTTGAAAACAAATATGGCCACTGAATAGAAGCTACGCTGCGAGTTGGTGACGTAGAGGACCTTGTTGCCGATTGGACTCATGTTCACAAAATTTAAACTTTATATTATTTCACAAACATTTTATATGTATTTTCCTCTTTATTATCACAAACCATTTATTTATGTTAAAAATATGCAAGGACAGTTATAAACATTTTAATAACTGAATATAATACCATTGAATGTAAAATTTCATGCTCTATTTAACCATTATTACTATTATTATTATTATTATTATTATTATTATTATTATTATTATTATTATTATCATCATCATCATCATCGTTATTATCATCATCATCATCACCGCGTCTTACTACCCGTTCAGGTTGGAGGACCTACAGCTTAACGTGGAATCCGGACCACGGTGGAGGCCTGGCATTCCTCACATTCACAAGTTGTGAAATTTAACGTGTAATTGCCACAAGAGTTAAAAGAAAAATTATACTGTAATCCTTGGGGAAGTATTGTTAAAAGTGATTGATAATATTTTTAGTGATGATAATAATAGTAATACTTAGAAAATAATAATTATTTCCAAATATGTTGACAAAAAGTTACTTTTCAGACAATGTTGGCATTACTGATAGCTTCTGCTAGCTATCATGTAAAACCAAAGAATCAATGGGGGTAATGTAGATACTGTTGTGAACTTTGAGGCCTACAGTTTTCTGGTGTATAGGCCTTCTTGCCCTTCTATCCTCTTTTCAATGTCTAATTTAAAATAGTTGTTTGGCGACATTTTCCCTTTATTCTTTCTTATAATCCATTCATTATAACATTCATGCATTTAGTCAAGTGCTAAATTACTTGTTTGGGGCCTGGCTGCTAAATTCAAACTCTATAATTATAATTGGTTCTGCCACTAAACACTATTAAGTATTAGAGCTATAAACCAAATTTTACTTACCAAATTGAAAAAAAATAAGCAGAAAGAAAGTCTTTTAAGGATTTGAGTGTCAAATATGAAATTTTCTCGAATTTCAAATATACATAAGGATTTTAGTGCCTATCCCTAGTTATTTCTATTTGCTATTGTTTTGTTATATTCCTATTTCCACGTGTGTTATTAATTTTCTACAAGACTCGGATTTGAATTCAAAATTATAGGACAAAATTAAAGTTTGGATTAAAAAATGTAAATCTGAGCCATCTATAACGGATTTTTTTTTCTTAGGATGATGTTGATCTATCTAAATACGACCTGAGCAGTTGGGGGGATGAGGATGGAGACGAATCCTCAAAACCTAAGAAGGAAGGTCAAACAGCTGACAAGGAGAGGCAGCGGGAGAAGAACCGCTCTCGCTCAAGGTCACAATCCAAATCTCGTTCAAAGTCTCGCTCAAGGTCGCGTTCTCCAAGAAATAACAGATACAACAATAGAGGGCATTCAAAATCAGAGGATCACTGAGATATGAAAACATACACACACGAAAAGAAACTTTTTTAAGACTTAAAATGCTCAGTTGCCAGCGGTTCTAGTTGTTCTTTTGGTTTTTCTCTAGGTAAGTGGAACTTTTGAATGATAATTATCTTATTGGTGACTGGTAATGAACATGTCGATGAAGATAATGATGCCAACAGATATAGTTTCTACGATTATCTCAAACTGTCTCTGATCCTTATTTAATATTTTTCTCCTTATTTTGTTTTATTTTTGTCTGAATTGTTAATAGACGTTTCATTTTCAACAACCATTCCAAAATGCTCACATGTTTCTCATTCATATTACTAATGATTGATTGGATATAAAAATCAATTGCTTTTATTTTCTGTATGTGTTGCAAATTAATAATAATTAGTAAACATTCTCATGCTTTTTGATCTGGTCAAATGTACCACATCATTAATTTAAAGACCAAGGAAGTCTACAAATATTTATCTGATTCTGAAGATAAACTCATAATTGCATTGGTTTAAATAATCCTCAAAACTCAATCGAAAAGGGCTATGATAAGTATGCATAGGAAAAAATATAACTTTCAACTTTTTCATCATTTGATATGTTTTCCCAAAATAGTTGTTAATTTTAAATAACAGCAATATCATATAAATTTTAAAAAATAGGCCTAGAGGAATTTTCTAAAACTTCGAACACATTTTTAATATGCACAAGTCTTGCTATTACTTTAAAAAAATATTCAACTCAAAATGACAAAACTTTGTCAAAAATACAGTAGTGCCTCCATATTCATAAGTAATACATTAAGAGACCTACTGTGGTTACGTGAAACTGACGATAATATTGAAAAAAAAGTATGTGTTAAAAATATCTTAGCCTCTTGGAAATGAGATCACAGCTTCTCTTAAGCTTGGAAGTACTACTAGCATCATTTAGGCGGCAAATAATATGGTAAATAAGGGCTTTCTGAACACAAACACCGCATTAACGTGGGAACTAACAGGAACTGCAAGAAAACTAAAAACAGAATGGAGACAAGCTCTGTGGGAAAGCTTGGGTACGGGGACAAAGTAAAATGAGTCAAGGCCATACTCACTTGGCGCTCGATTTAAAACTCATGAACCGTTTATTATTTTTCAAGCAGCAGTAAACCGCGGATACTGAACCAGTGGATATGGGGGTGTTACTGTAATTATTAGTCAAATTACATGTTTATTAAAAAAGAAATTGTTTATTTGTATGTATATTATGTATTTTACCGATTTCCATTAAACATACAGTTGTGTAGATGAATACCGATTAGCCCACATTGCTGGGCAGGTCAAACTCATCCTAATCAGGTTTGCTTATGACCCAGGGCTGGAATTTAGAATCTCTACTGGGTGTACTGAGGTTGGTTTTACACACACTACTCACAAATGTGTATACATTTCCTCTAAATTACACCTTATTAGTGTAATTAAATGCGAATTGACCCAACTATGTACAATGCCAAAAAAAAGTTCGCTACATATTCAAGATTTTGTCATTTTGCATTGTTATGTTTGATTTTTGCTAAATTGTTGCTCTAATAATAATGTTTTTTTGTTCCTGTGAAATTTTTGGTAATATTGATTTGGTTTTTTGATGTTTTTATTTTGTAAGATGTTGTTTCTCTTTAAGGGAAGTACTGGACCCAAATAAAAATTGTAACAAATTAGGGGTGTGTGAAGTCCTTTTTGTAATTCAAATATGAAATATTCTTGAAGCCGAATCAAAGTTTGAATATTTTTTGTTAGTTGTATTATGATTATTTTTATAACTTTATATAATAAAATCACATAGAAAATGTTTTATTGCACAATTGTTTGCTATATTTCATTTTAATCTGATAAATCTAGTTACGCTAGCAACATGCAATTCAATTAATATACTTAACTTATTCCCTGGTGTGTGTTTAGCACACCAGGCCGGCAGCCATTTTTCTACTTTTATACTCTTATGCGACAGATTTTTTGCTACTCACTTATTTTATCATTTATTGCTTTATTCATGATCATAGTATAGCATTGAACTAGTAGCCCCATCTATTAGCTTCAATATGAAATATTCAGACTGGCTAAAAGTACAGTGGTACATTGATAGATGACATTACAATAACTTATTACAATTAAACATCGATTCGCGCCTGCACCAGGGAATGTTTGGGCAAACAAAGGTGTTGTTCAACGCCTTGTCAGAGATTGGATTCATATTTCTTATATTAATATTGTTTTGTAATGCACCTTATATATTACAGCTCAAAATGGCAATATAAGGTCATACATAGAGTATTTTAGCTGTCAATATTTTTATTGGTGAAGCTTTATAATTGGCAAACCCAGATTTTTTTTTCTGAAGCAACGTTGAAGGTGATATTTGTGTCGAAGCCAAGTTGAGAAGTTTTGAAGCTTTGCACACCCCTAATATATATAGATTGTTTCAAAATTCATTCTCCTTGCCCCCCTTCTCCCCAGAGTTTGCTGAATATAAACACAATTAAAATGGGTTTTATTTAAGATTGACACAAAATAAATTTAAAGCGACACAACTTTGTATTTGGGTGTTGTTTGATGTGTGTGCATGTGTGAATCTTTTATTTTACTTCTGTAGAGTTGAATAATTTTTTTTTGATCATCTCCCTAAAAAGAAGTGTTGAGCCACTTGGAAACTTTGTCACTTTTTATATTTTTAAAAGGTAGTCGAGTTTTGACAATTTGAATCTTGACATGTTAAGCCTATTTGTAATGAAAAATTAAATAACACTTTTTAATGCATCTCTTGAATGACAGCGAGGGAAACACTAAACCTGCTCTTTTTCCTGAATTGGCTCTTTAGCATTGCTGTAAACCTACCAACAACCATCTAATTTTAAGTAATTCTACAATAGATAATCATGTAAATAAATGAAAAATATTAAGAGTTTCTCTCGATTCCATTTTCAAATTTTAACCTCTATTTTTTTTATTTCTCGACATTTACTGTTTCATTACCCTTTCATAATCCAACTTAACATTAAAAATATGTTATTTATATAAATATTGTATTATGTGGTTGGAAAAAACAACTGAAAAGTATGAATACTAAAAAAAGAAAAATAGTTAAACCAAAACACCATGTTTGATTTGCTCAAGGTCACTAGAACTCTGTCATGTTACCAATACTGAAGTGAAATGGCAAAATAACTGATAGTGGTCATAATATTATAGATATACGATTCATAATATTGCCATTTTGTTTGAATGCCATAACTTTCCTTTACTGGGATTTGAGAACTAAGAATTGAGATAAAATTTTCTTTTTTTTTTTGTCCCCACGTCTCGCTACCTATTCAGGTTGTATGAAAATCATGATATTAAGATCTAATCACACTTCAATATTTTTATGCTTTTATCTCATGTTACTCAGGAAGTAAGTATTAATTATGAGACTAAGGCCCAATCTTACAATGTCACGTTATTCTATTTGTTAAAGCTTAGCATAAGGTTAAGTGATTACAACTTTTGTTTTCACAATGTTTGGTTAGCGCTAATGTCCAGGTAAAAGTGCTCGTAAAGTTAACCTTCCGGCTAGCAAACATAATGCCCACGTTAACAACATTAAACACTCTGCCATACTGTTTTCAAGGTGATTGTTGTTATTAATGTGAGGTTACATTTATTTATCTTGTGAAATGGGTGATTTATTGTATGAATTTATTGTATGTATTGAAGATTAATTGCACGTTTTAAGGCACCTAAGAATTCGAAAACCAAAGATATTTTTGGAACAAAAGAATTTCCTGGAATTTTATAATGAGGAATTTTTTTTACGTTTTTGTTTAAACAAAAACTAAGGATTAGAAATTCTTTAAGTGATTGAACACCAATTAGATTTGTTTATTTTCGATCGTTTGTTTGTATTTATCTATTAATTCAATAAGAAACATTTCACCTTACTTGCTAAAATTTACACTTTGTTTGCATTTATGATTTTCAACAGACATTTTAGGAGAAAAATAAACATGGTAAAAGATAGCAGATAACCTTACACAGACGTGATGAATTGGATTCGCTTTGAGTTCCATAGACGTTGTAAGGACTTTCCTAAATTCTCTATGGTCAAATTAAGACAATCAAAAGCTTTGAAACAAATCTAGTGCTCTGAGAAAGCTTAAAATTAGAATTAATGGAAGGCACCTGTTTGTAAATTGATGTGCACATGAAAATAGTATTGTAATACACAACACTAATTTGAACCAATGGTTAGACTTAATGAACAGTTAAGTTACGAGGACTTTGACGAGACATTGTAAGATTGGCCCTAAGTTTTAGTTTTTTTACTTTTATTTGTTTCATTTTTATACAATTTTATCATATTTATTTAATATTATAACCACATAAATTCAAATGTTAAACTAAATTTAATATAGTTTTATACAATTCCCTCATATATTTGATTACATTTTAATTTAATTACATATATTATGATAACACATATTTAGATGTTTAATAATATAGTTTTACAAGCTATATTTTTTAGTCAGACAAGAAGAAATATTGAGAAACTTTTCATCATAAACAAGCTTTTTGGAAAAAAATGTCAAGTCTATTTCGAATAATTAAAATAAACTAAACTCATACTCTAATTTTCAAGCATTCCCACCCTCCTATTGTTCTATATTTTTATTACTGGTAGCTAAACAGCTTTGGTATTGAAAGTAGATGCTTTAGAAATAGATCATAACAACCATAGATTAGTTGTCACAAGTTTGACTACCTGTACACTTTGTCTTTCTAACAGAGAAAATGTTCAGCATTTAATTTGTTGGCTATTCCCAATTTAAATTTTAGAATTTTGTGTATTTGTCACATCTTTACTTATCTGTTAGCATGCAAATATATGGTTATTACAGAACATGATTTGTCAATTGAGAGGTATTTCTAAGGACCGTATGTATAGTCGTGTTTCAGAGTTAATTTTGTATCCCATCCAACCTGGACTGCTCGTTATTCGTACACTGAGACTTAGACTATAAATAAGGCCCTACAAACCATATAACCTGAATGGGTAGTAAGACGCGGTGATAAATAAAATAATAAGGCCCTAAAACATTCACTCCCAAAATCTGTACAAACAAGACACTAAAACTATAAGCCAACCTTGCCCACAAGTTTTGAATCAAAGTGTTTTTTGTGTACATTGCTATAATATTTTTATATTATTATTTTTAGATCACAATATATTATTTAAACAATCTTATCACAGTTTTGTACTAAATATGACTAATTAGTACTCTTATATATTAGGGTTAACTTTACAGCGAAACCTCACTTGCACAGTTTGTAACTTTACTTTTTTTTTTATATATATATTTATTTATATTTTCTGGTATTGATCACGTCTCACTGAAAGTAATTTTTTTTAATAATACTTTTTTTAGGCAAGGATTGCCCTTCACTATATATATATTTATTATATCTGATGGATCCTATATAATTTGGTCCATCTACATTTCATCTTGAATCTGATGTGTGTAGGAAATTGTTACAAATTTGCAAATATGGAAGATTATATGACACTTTTCTTAGACCAAAGTTTTTTTTTCTAAGCAGTCGCATTAATGTTTATTAATCTACCTATGCTGAGCACCTCTAGGAAAATGCTGGTTTATACACCACTCAAGTAAAGCTAATCTAGACTCATGTGGTGCAAAATCGGGTAAGAGTTGAGTGAATGAGTTTTCTAAAAATGGCCAGGTTGTCAATGGTTTTTTACATTTGTTAAACGAGTGAAGAAATAACAAAGATACATGCAAATACAGGATGTTCTCCTATAACGCGGGTAGTTGAGTTTTGGAAAAACATTGATGAAATGGGAAAATAAAGGTTAGAGGGTAGTAGACCCTTGAAAAATCACTTTACAGTCCTATTTTGCCACAATTTTTCCTTTATTTATGTTCATATTATAACATTTTTATAGTACGTTTTGGTTATATATTATCTAAATTATGTTGTTTGTAAATAATAATATCAAAATATTAAATAATCATTAGAATGGAGAAATAATATGTGCATACATTGATTCATAAAGCAGATTAGACTCTAAAGAAGAAAACATTTGTAGGTTATTTAAAATTACAGCACTAGAGATGGTGAAACAAGGCATTAGCTTGGAGATCACAGAAACCAACATATACGTGATTTATGCACATGTAATCAATGCAGCAGCAGTGGTTAAAGAGCTACATAATAACATGGGGAATCACAGGACTCTTTCAGAAATACGTGTAGTAGTCATCTCAAGACCGTGTTATCGAAAAAACCTATCCCTATTTCACTGATCACTTAATAATCAAATTATATAGTAAAAACACGCACTATGGGACTGTGTCATCTTTGAGTAATAGTTCATGCCTAACAAAAACAAATAAAAAAATAGAAATTTAAAAAGTCTAATATGTTAAAATCAACATTTAAAGAGCTGAATCCGAAAGAAACTAAGTCAAACTTTTTAATGATTTGATATTTTAAAGGGGTCGGAGTGCATCTGTTAAATTACCTGACAATAAAAACTAGAGAATTTCATAACATTCACAATCCGTTATTTAAACATGGTTTATTGACATTCTTTCTAACAAACCCAATTAATTAAACACACACATACATATATGTTCAGCCTAATATTCGTTTTGGGTTTGATAGTATTTATTTATTAAACATTTGATTAGAGTGAGTAATCAAATATTCAGATTCAATTTGAAATTAAAAATCTAGAATTTGCACAGGCTCATTGATAACTCAAGTTATTGTGAATTTAAAGAATAGGAGTAAATGTTTTCATGGCTGCTATTTGTTTCGCGAATAGTCACCATGATAGTTCTTATAATAGTGATTTTGTGATGAATAAAATATGGAAATATATCTGGTTTTACTTGACATTTAGTGCATTAATCTTATATTTAAAAAAATGTATAATTGAGGTTTCACTGTTAATTAGATAAGAATTGTATTAGGAAGCTCAAAATAATAAATTTAATTGATACAACTATTGTGCTAATAAAACATACTTAAGTCCATTAAGTTTATGTTATAATGGTAGTAATGTGTTTGTTGGTGTATTCAACATAATACGAGTTATAAAAACAATACCAGTAAAAATATTTAGGTATCAATGACAAGTCTGAATGTATTGAAAGTACACTTAAGAAGGCATTATTGTAGAAATATATATTGAGAATTCTTTGTTCTAGAAAAATACTTTATTACTGTATAATTAATATAACATTTGTTGTTTATTGCTGTTAGTGTTTTTAAGAATGACAAAATATTTTTTACTTTGGCATGTTGCACTTTTATTGTTTTTGTTTGAAAATGTATTTTCAAGTTAAACACTGCTATGTTTGCCCAATTATCTTGATTATCTGATATGACGGCCATTTAAATTAAGTTTAATAATGACACTAGGATAAAACCTATAAAACATGTGGAATAAACAAGTTTAACTTGTATGACTAGGGTCCAAAACTAATTGGTTTTTTTTTTCAATGTGTAACTTTTTATTTAAAATTTTAATTTTAGTATATTTAACTAGGATATGATTTGATTAGAATATTATTCAAAATTTGCGAATAGTATTTGCTTTGATTCGAGATTCGATTCAAACTTTAAAAAACCAGCTTTGAGATGTCTAAAAATTTCCTTTGACAACAATGAAGCCTACTTCCTGAGAAAATTTCAATATGGCATACAAATATAAAATAATAAAACATGTAGCATGGGTCACTTTTTAATTCAAGTCATATATTTTTCCACTACCAGCTTGCTAGGCCTGTCGTAACTACATATGCCTTATAATCTAACTTAAGACTAGGGCAGGCACAACATCCAGTCCCCGGCCATTAATTTATCAATGTGAAAGAGCAAACCCATATTTTAATATAATGATACATTTTCAGCCATACCGGGAATCGAACCCTGGACCCATAGCCATTTAGGCAGACACGCTACCGACTGAGCAGAGGTGTCGGACATGTCTTGTTAATGAATTTTCATATTACTTGTAATGAATTTTAAAAGAAACAAATTAATTGTGTAAGTAAAAGATTTAATGTACACCTAATATACGATATTTAGCTACATGAAAGGTGGATATAAATGTATAAAAGGAATGAACAAAAAATGGCTTTTACAATGAAAATAATGCAGTTCACACTGTAAAAGCCATACTGTGCTCATTCATTTTGTATGTTTTTACCCATCTTTCCTGTACCTTCTTCCAAATATAATACAAATACCTCACAAAGTAAAAAGAGGTTTTCCCTTTTCAAAATGTACACCTAATATGAAATTGAAATAAATCTTGTTAACAACATTGCTGAAGTAAGAAAGGTTTTTTATATTTGTATTGGTTAGACTGATAAGTATGGCCTAGAGGCACCCATTAGTGGCATCTTATTCACATTTTCCGCTTTTATGTCTTGTTAATCTTTGTTGGGACTATAAGTGTATCAAGATGTAGCAAAAAGGGAAACCAAAAAGATGTAATTAATAATATTTGAAGTTGTTTATTTGGGATGTTGGATTTATTTGTGTATTTTATTTACATGATTGTATTATCTTTGAAAGAAGGTATAGGAAAGATTGATAGAAACATAAAAAGGAACAAACACTATGTGGCTATTACAATTTAAAGAAGAACCCAGTTCCCACTTTACATTGCTGCCATTGGACAAAGAGGTAATGGCTACCTCTTGAATAAAATCAATCGTTATCACACATTCCTTCTAAGTGTCCTCTCATTCTTTACAAATTTCCTTTTTCTATCTTTTGTGTTTTTTCGTTTCCTCTTTTAGTAAGTTGCGTTGTGCATTTCACACTCCCCCATGACAAGTTCTGATGGAATGAAACCTAGGTCAGGGGATTGGGCAGTAAAGATCGATTTTCTTCAAGAGGAATCATTACCTCTTTGTCCAATGACAGCAATGTATAGTGTGAACTGTGTTCTTCTTTTTACTGTAAAGGTGTTGGTTCTTTGAACATGTTTCTATCCATCTTTCCTGTAGCTTCCAACAAATATAATACAACTACCTCAAAAAGCGAAAAGAGCTTTTCCATATAGAGATATATTATTTACACGATTATAAATCCTATCCAGATTATGGACATAAAACTAGGAAGAATATCACACCAACAGACCCTATAATTAAAGTAGTTTTAATTCACAGAATTAGTAGAAAATATTTTGGTTTATTTTTAATCTCCTGCATGTTAAAAAGCACGCGAAACAATTTAGGATTATTTTCAATTATTATTTTTTTACAAACAAATTTTAAAATGTAAGGTATTTTGCTTATATTTATAACAAGGTACAAGAATTGTGGGTAGAAGCATATCAAAGGGAACTAATACAAAATGGCTTTAACAATGAAAAAAGAAACTAAGTTCACACTTGACACTGCTGCCACTGAACAAAGAGGTAATGGCTGCTTCTTGAAGAAAATCTATTGTTACTTGCCAATCCCCTGACCTAGGATTCATTCCATCAGAAACATCCCCTTTTAGGAAGTTGTGTTGGGCTTTTCACACTTCCTCATGATAATGAATTCTGATAGAATGAAATCAAGGTTGAGGGATTGGTTGGTAGTGATCAATTTTCTTTAACACTTTTGCTGCGTTAATCGGATATATCCGATCTCGGCAATATAGCCATTGACTGCGGAAATTGACTTTACCCCACGGCGTGTAAACTTTATCTACCTTTGTACGACAGTCGTAAATAGCCACAAGTGTGTTAGAATGCTGAATTTTTCATACTAGCATGCCTTTGCGCCTTTGAGATCTGGTGCTAGTTTTGAGAACTGTCAATTACCAGCTGCTAAATCTTAACAATAGTAGCACTTGTTTACTTCCACATTTCACTACTTGTAGCACACGTGCAATATTTATGGGGTGGAAAACATTGTTGATGGATTTATTTGTGTAGTATTTGTTATATTTACCTGGTTATTCTACTGTGTTATAATAAATAATTTAATTTATGATTGATGAATTCGTGCCATGTGAACTGTAATAAATATAATATTTGGTTAGTATGGCAATTTAAAAATTCAATAATTCAGTGAGTTTTAAAATGTATTTTATTTCTTCTAATTGCTATTTTATTTTTGTTCTTTACCTGATACCTATTTTGAAACCATGCCTAACACAGATATATGATCTTATAGACTACACTGAGGAATGCACCGATGTAGCACAAAATTGTTCAAGTTGGGTTGATATAACCTAATTTTCAAAAGTTTTTGTTTATTACATAAAGCAAATTAGGCCAATAATAGGCCTGTCAGATCCTCTTTGAGCGATTGGTTTGACACTATTGTGGGTTGCTGGTAAAATAAAGAATGGTTCTGATAGCAGAATAACATTACATTTGGGTCAAATGTGACATAAAATGTTATTGATATAAAATATATATTATTATGCGATTTAGACAACGTAGTGCTAAATTTCATATTTAAAATACATTACTAGTTGGAAATCACATTATTTGATCATAATAATGATCATCATGCAAATTTTCAGTTTTTGAATTTTTGACTTATAATTAACATTTCTGAAGGTATGAAGTAAAAATTAAATATGCAGCAAAAGGGTTAAGAGGCAACCGCTACCTCTTTGTCCAGTGGCAGTAATGTAAAATATGTTATTTTCATTTTAAAAGCCATTTTGTGTTCATTCCCTTTTATATGTTTCTATCCACCTTTCCTGTACCTTCTTTCAAACATAGCATAGTCAAAGTTTATGAGTAATTAACAAATAAAATATTTAGTTTGATATAACAGTAATTTTCGTTTACACTTTGACCATATGTCCTGAATTCTTTAATTTGTGGATTGAAATGAACCTTGGAAAAATAAAATCCTTTTATTTAAATGGCTTCGCAATGAATGAGTCATAGAAGGTTTTTAATATGGAGTTTTCTACTCTCTCTCCATTTATATGTAGGAGCAATTTATTTAAATTTACTCTTTTGAACTGTTTAACTTTAGGTCAGTGGTTTCTAACCTGGGGGTTGAGGCGTGTTTCAGGTGCGGTCACAATGCATGTTGAGGTTATAGCTTTATGTGTACTTGTTAGAGTAATTATAATGATTATAGAAAGGTGCAAAATTCAAATGAAAGTGGTTAAAATGATAAAATCTGTTATGTTACTGTTTAGTTTTCTTTTGTTTACTCATCTCTGGCAGTTGCTTGTTGACTTAATTTACTTGCTTGTTGACTTAATTTACTGTAGCAGTCTGGTGTCCAGGCGAGTGGCGCTCCTTGCATAGCTTCCAAAATAACCACTGGGTTCAATAATTCTCTTTTGGTACATCTTCGTCACATTTGTATAGTAAATATACATTAAAACACTGTTAGACCGAAATTCTGAATAATCCTAACACAGTTTTCAGAAAACGGGGAAGAAATTAAGTCAAATGAAACATATTAATTGGTTAACAAGCTCAAAGTTAAGAGATTTGTAAGAAACAGTTATATCTGATAAAGGCTTAATATTTACATGTTGTAGTCAAAACAATGTGTTTTTCTGTAATTATGAATAATTACAGTACAAATTACATGTTAACATCAGTCAAATAAAATGAAAATATTACTAAACTCATTCAAATGTAATTAAAAACTTGTGGAAATACTGTATCCCTGTATTCTCCCACTTAGTGAGAATTTTCGCAAATATAAACAAGCTTTGGTCTTGATTAGTTTGGATTAGCAAGGTTTTAATGTATAAGCAATTCTTTATAGTAATTAACCCGCTTCGGTGGCCACATGGCTTAAGGCGCTACTCTCGCACAGACTAGACTGCCAATGACAAGGAGATCGTGTTTCATTCCTGGTCGGGCGTATTGAGGGTACTTTTCCATAAAGGTTTACCCACTTTCTCCATGAAAATGTGTATACACATCCTCTAGATTCAACCTTCCTCATCCCTAACCCATTAGCCTAATTAGTACAAAAGAGTAAAGCCCAAATGGGTAGTAGGACACAGTGATAACTTTTTTTATTCAAATCCAGCGTGTGAGCCTAAAATCAAGCTCATTTGGTTTGTCGGCGAGGAGGTCAGGATTCAAATTCTGACCTGGGCTGGGTTTTTTAAACGGGTTCCTCCCTATTCCTCCACGCAAATAGAGGTACAGTGCCTCAAAATTCTACCTACCTCACAAGTGTAATTAAATTTGGATAACCAGGATGGATTGAAAGATTCAATGAAAATAATAATTAAAAAACTAGGATTTGAATGCCTGTAGATTGTCAAGGGGTTAGACGAAAATTGTGGTTAAACCCTTCTAAAGTTTGGAAACCACTGCTCTAGTTTCTATTGTTAGTTTTTGATTGTTTTCTAAATAGCATATTTCACAAATTAAAAAAGCAAATGGAGTCTTACTATATTCATGTTATCTCAAAATATTCTGAACAGTATTCCAACAAATTCCAGTTGAAATTCCTCTCCTTGCTAAGCCAACTCTTAGTTACATTTATGGTTTTTAGAAGACTAACATATTAACTTAATTCATTTAGATAGGATGGAAGGTAACCACGAGTTTAAGGTATGTAATTTTTGTTTCAGTTTGTAAGACAAAAAACCTTTTGTCAAAATTAAATCAAATATCGCTTCAATGGAAACGTTTAGTTCAATTTTCTACTAATGTTAATCTTAACAATTCTAGAATATTTGTTATTATATACGTGGAATTTAAATAATAAAATAAAGTTTTGCTCAATTTACACAATGCTCATGACGGGTATTTAACTGTCATGGTTACCACTTATCTACTCGAGCATTATTTTATTTAGTTTTTAGTGGTGTGCGTATAGATATTTTTCACTTCGAGTTGAGTTTGAATGAAAACATTGTTTAAATGATTAAAAACATTATACAAAATATGAATATTTCAAGTTGAAGTTATTTAATAGATCAATTTATAAGTACAAACAGGTTTTTTAATATATTTGTACTTTTTTTAACTAGACAAAAGAAAATATTGAAGGACTTTATTTGTGATGAAATATCTTTGATTGAAATTACAATTAAGCTCAAAATCAAAAACTCTGAGAACTAAAATTTTTCGAGTATTCGCACACCCCTATTATTTTGACAAAAAATGTTTTTTGTTGTTAAATCTAACAAAAAAAAGACCTTTAACTCTTCCGACCCTCCTTAAGAGACTGACCAGTGAATATTTCCTTTGTATCAAATTTATTACCTAATATACTTCTGGGCTAAGTTGGGCATTTACTCAACACGAGACTTCCTCGGGTTGAATTAAATGTAAGATCTTGTAAAATAACAGTTATATTAGTCTTATCACTGTATTATGTATTTCTTGCAGTGCACTTTTTTTCCCTCCATAACTCATTAGAATGTCTATAAAATTCATTGTTGTATTTCTATCTTCAACAATTTCAATGTTAGAAAGAAATTTAATTTAAATAAATCTAATAAAAACTGCAATGCTTTGTTTTTTTTCCATTCTTAAAGTCGAAGCATTAAAAATTGGTTTGTATATAGGATGTTGCACACAAACATTTAATATTATTAAAAACTACATGATTTTTTAAATTATATATGTACTGGTGTTTTTAACAATTTAAATTAATTGGTTTTTAATACAGTGAATTTCAACACTTGTTGGATAATATAATTAATGAAAGGATAGTGTCACAACTAGGACAGTATAATAATTGTATAAAGGTGAAGCATAAATTTAATTTAAAACCCATTTTAATGGTCAGGAAGTAAGACCAATATTTTCAACTTAAGAAGTATTCATAGTAAAGAACACTTGGCATTTTCCCACATATGAAAACCAGAAACAAATTATTTTTAAACCTATTTTACAAGGATTAGTTTTAAAAGTGCAAATGATGATTTGTGATGTCACACCAGTTGGTGGTTTTTAGTGGATATAGAAAAATGGCAAACAATTACCAAAGTACATTTGCACCCCTATGGATCCAGGTTCTGTAGTTTCACCTTGACTTAATACCACCCGTTGCGAACTATGAAAAAATTGGCCTTTTTCACATCATTAGTTCCCACCTTTGCGGTTTTTTTTCACCATAACATTAGTCCTGTAAAATAGCGTTCACGTATTCCTCTTGGTGTATTTAATATCCAACTCTACCAGTTTCACTCAAGCTGTAAGAATTTCTTTAAAAACAATACTTTTGCAAAAAATTAACATAAAAGTGATCATTAAGGGCTAAAGAAAAAATAACCATAATATTCAAATTCAAAGGGGCAGGGAACTTCAGTTAACATCTTGCATAAAAATTGTTTTTCTGTAATTCTCCTTTAGAGAGTAATCAAATATTGTAGTCAAAGTGTAAAAAAATAACTACCACATATTACCATAAAGAGATGAACCTATGTACATTTTTTTACTTAACAAAAATGCCAACTGCACCAACAATATTTTGGCCAGGTCCTACTTACTGTGGCTTGTGGAATCCCAACCACCACCTATCTTAGCAATGGTTAAATAGTCTAAGGTGTCACCCTTGCAATAAACTATACTTCTGATGACAGGAAGATCAGGATTCAAATCCCAATGAGGTGTACTGAAGGTGGATTTTTCTAAATAGTTTTCCACTCCCTCCACAATTATCCGAGTACATTTTCTCGGTAATTATAAATAAATTTGTCATCCCTAACACATTAGTGTATTTAATACGATACATATAACCTGAACTGAGAGTGAGATGCGTGTCTTAAAAAATCACATATATTTAAACATTAAATCCTTTATGAAGCTTTTTTCTGACTCCAACAAGCAAATAGCCTAGGCATTGCAGGCACATCATTATTAATACTTTTATGGGGGTGGAGTGAGGTATTGAAGCCTAAAACACCTTTATCAGTACTGTCCTGCACCAGGGGGGCTCTATTTAGTTATATTCCATCTCAAAAAATTATGAAACTATGATAAAATTTGGAAAATCTATTTTGAGGTTGTAAATTAAACCAAACCAAAAGCGTTGGAAACATTAATTTATTTGCATAATTTAAAAATCTAAATTACCATGTAAATTATGATAAAAGTTTAACTATAAAATCACAACCATTTTCAATTAAATGAATCTTGATGCTACACTTCCTAATGTCCTATAATTTAAAAATTTGATCTGGCAGAACTAAACCCTGATTTAAGGAAGCCCACTTTCGACCACCAACATTGTTATCTAGAGTAATGCAAAGCTTGCCACACACTGGATCAGAACCAGAACCTTATGAACAGAAACGAATTTTGTCCACACACACTGGTTCGGAACTCAATTCATGTCAGTCGGAGTTTTAGGGATTTGGTGATGGTGAATAATATCAACAGTGAAGAGCAGGTAGTGGTGGTGGTACTGTGCATTGCTGCCGATGCCAATAAAGAAGAAGAAGCGGCTTAAAAAATGTGTTTATTTCTTTGTCCAATGACATTTTTTTAAATAAACAAAAATTGTCTAGGAACAGGATACAAACATCAAAAGGTGTAAACTGGGTGTGAGTGTAGATGATGCAATGGTCCAGTGCTGATGGAACATGCGCATAGCTTCGGAATCCGTAAAAATATTCCCTCCTGGCAAACTGATTTGTTCTGTTCTGACGTTTTCAATCAGAGCCAGTGTGCAGGCCTCCATCTAAATGCAGGTAGTCCCAAATTTCCATCGTGCTATTTATGAAAAGCATGTAGCGATTCGGGCTCCTGATAATTGTGGAACATTTTTCAATTACAAAGAGACCAAGAGCATTGTTCTATTTGCTTTGGTGGATCATGATTAATGTTTAAAATAATTCATAGATCTAGGGAGCAATGGTTCTGTATCTGATGGATGGATTTTTCAAAAAAGTTCCCTATTACAAGAACTTGAAAATGGGCTACTACCAGAAGGTGGTGTTATTTTGGGGGATCAGGGCCAGTCCAAGGCAATTTGGGGCCCCATAGATTTTTTTTTTATAAAAGATTAGAACAATCCATTCACATAACAAGTTAGATAATATGAATCAGACTGAACAAAAAATATAATAAGGTATCTATGTTTTATATGATATTAAAAATAAAGCGAACATGTGAGCTTGAACTAATTATTATTTAAAAGGAGACTATTGATTGACGTATTATTTTGAGATTGAATAAACTACTCATATATGAATTATGCATATATTATAGTTTTTCTATAAAAGATAATATAGTTATAACATTTTTATTGCAATGTTATAAGAAATCATTAGATATATTAGTAAATAAATTAATGAGCAGAGTGGTTGTATAGTAATAATTAACAAGCAGTCAAAGAACAATACAGTATTTAACAAAATTGAAAGGTCATAAAATGGCATATACCTAAAGACTTATTAAAATAACATATTATGACATATTAAAATATGCTAAAACCACTTATATGATCATACAAATTTCCTCGCTAAATTTTTTTTAAATGTGTTTTAACATTTTGCATTTTCATAATTTAACTTTCTTTGCTGTGAAGTCATCTATAGGCCTATGCTTCTGATATTTAACTATCGACAAATATTATGAATAGAAATAGTGGCTAGTCCCATCATCATTCTTGTGTCATAGTAGTAGATCTCAAATATGTCTTTATTAGCTTTAATTTGGAAAAGCTTCTTTGAAAGAAAAAGAAAATTTGAACATATTATTAATATATTTGATACATTTCACTAAATATAATATGTTTAAACACAATAATTTTATTATAAACAGTATTTTGACACCAAATAGTTATTAAATGATATCCATAATGCAGGGCCTTCTTAACTGAATTGTAGGAACCTGGGAAAAATGCATTGAGATTCTACCAGCCCAGCCAGAGGAATAAAAATGTAAACGATCAATATGGCACATAACAAACAATATAGCAGCATTCCAGAATGGGGCCCCTGGGCACTGCCTAATGTGCCCACAACTTAAGTATGTGATATATACTTTTAAATCCTGTGAATGTTTTTTATTTAAAATAAATATATTCAAAAAACATTTCTTCCATAATTTAAAAATTAGTGTAAAACTTGAAATATTAACTTTAATTGACGAAAAAAATAAAATTTTAAATAATTTGTTTATATAGATAGTTTGAAAAACCACAATTAAAGATAAATTAAAAAACAAGTGATTTGGACTAATGGTTATTTAAATATTTGGTTCAGAGCTTGGCCTGTATTTCAAAAAGGTAGTTCGCCCTTTTAGGACAGAACTGCCATAACATAAGCTTGCATATAGCGGGTAATTAGAGGAAAATATCTCATTTTCAAGATCACCAACATTATATTGTTCTAAAGAAAAATACCTACTATTTTGTAACACCATGAACTGACGGTCACTGGCATGAAGCAAATAAAACATTCTACAAAACTTTGTTGTTCTATCCTTGTGTACATTCAATGTTTAGTCCTTGATATTCTCTATAGGTGTTTCAATGCGGGTACGAATGAATCGTAATAGTGAGATTATTTGTGCATCAGCAATGAATAAAAATACTTGATTATCATGCTGGTTAATAGGTGATTTTTCTTAATATTCAAAATTTGTAACACAACAAATGTTTTGTCATACAGACTTACTAAACTACTATAACTTAGGTAGCCAGGGGAAAAAACTAACAAACACTAATCAAACAGCTGATGCTGTTTTAACTAATTACATTTTACTACTCTCATACATTTTTTATATTTTAATTTATTTATTCAAGCGATCAAAAAATGGAATAGCTTTGGGGCCTCCTGCGGATGCATCGCTCGCATAGGCCAAGAACCAACCCTGTGGGGGAAGACGCCTTTCCATTAAGGCCATACTTGATGAAACCCTACAGTGGTGTATCTCTTTCGTTGGGAGAAAAGATGTACAACTAGCAGCTCTCAAGAGCAAGAAGAGTAGTTGAAAATGCCTTTGGTTGTTTGTGCACTTAATAACTGTTTGAGGCAGCAATCAACATAAATATACTTTCCACGTGGTGCAGTTGATAGTGAAGACTGGGACATGGGGAAAATTATTCTAGGGGCATGGAGATAAGGAACCCAAAGGTTTGAAAGTGTAAGACGAGTTGAAGCCCACCGACAAACGAACAGAGTCAAGAAAAAGAGAGGAGTACACAAAGATTATTTTTGTAATGATGGTGCTGTTCCATGGTAAAATAAGATAGTGAAGTTTTTGTCAATTCTAAAAGTCTTAAGTAGACTATCTTTGAAAAAATTGTAGGTAAATTTTTAAGACAACAATCATTTGTTAAAAAAAACTTATGAATAAATAAATGAAATCACCAGATTGCTGTGTTAATTTCAAAGTCCCCATGTCCATCATCTGAGCCACACCCCGATCTTTCAGTTCTCTCTATTTTCACTAGCTCCTTATTGTATGTAGCCCATAATGTTATTTTTATTTTGATATCAGCTACATCAAAACCTTCAATTTTTATTTTGGGTATAATTTGCTGCAATGTCCCATAATGCGGTGTCACATGCGTTTTTGTTCTTATACAAATGATGGAACTGATTTTACAAAACTTCTCTTTCTTTGTAGAGGTCAATGAATGCGAGTCATTTTCTCAGTCCACTTTGTATATGCCATCAAAAACAGTTTAAAAAAACTCAAGACCAACTTGCTCAAAACCTACTCCTTGGTTAAGTCGACTTGACTAGCCAGTCGTCGTAACTTGTCCGAAAAATCAAGCCAGTGCTGTTCATACGAAGCCAGTCAACAGACGCCAGTTGGACCTTTCTGTAAACTGGCTTTGTGTAAACACGGCATTATGGATTGTTGCTGCATAGTTTCTCCTTAATCGGACTAAGACCAGTAATCTTGTTTTACTGCCATTATGACAACATGAGTTTCAGGTTTTTAAATAATGGGCTTCCTATAAAAACTAAACTCTAGCTACTAGCACTACAAAGTAATTAACTTGAAACACTATAAGTAGAGTGCATTGCAGTTTCTATAAAAACAAGTTAACATAGGCTTAAAATATTATTAAAGAAACTAGCGATGGTTGTGGATTATCATTCATACTTTTATTTCGTGTAAAATACAATGTTGCTTGAAACATAATTACCGAGGTGAGAACATTCCTTCAAGCAAAAAGTTAAATAAACATAACCAGTAGCAGCTTGCTCAAAGGGCACTGCTGAGTCTGACAAAAAATTAAAACATGAAAACCATTAATTACAAATTTCTGACATTTTTCGGTTCATGACGCATGATATTATTTCAAAGAAATCTCTTGGCACATCTTTTAAGTGTCTTAAGGAAAAAGGTTCATTTGTCTTTCCTCTCTTGCTCTGCATAAGCGAAATTAAGAAAACTCTACAGTGTTTGCTGGTATGATGCATTGTTAACTATCTTAACTAAATTGGGTGGAAATAGATCTTATTCATTGTATTCATTCATCAGCAACTGTTTCCAGCCTGTGGCCAGGTCAGTTTAGTAAAAGGCCTCCATCTTCCCTATCCTTCCTCGTTTAATTGCTTCCAATCTTTTCCTCTAACTAGCACTCTTTCTGTTATCTGCTCCTCCCATCTCTTTCTTGGCCTCTCTTGCTATAATTTTCTTTGACATAGTCTCTTTTTCCTTTCTCACATGCCCAAACAATCTCATTCTTGCTTCCTCTACTATCTCACATACTCCATTTACCCCAGTCTTTTCTGATTAACTTCATTCCTAATTTCGTTTCTCCTCATGACAGCTAATATGCTCTTCACAAACTTCATTCCAATGGCTGGTAGGGCTATTAATAAATATTAAAACACTTGACAATAGTTTGATTGAGGCTATCCTTTATGAAGGTTTAGGCTCAATTAATTTTAGCTGCTACCTTTAAAAGCTCAAAGTGTCACAATGAATTTCAACCCCCTACTTAACATTCAGTGCGTTCATGATACAGACACAACAGGTCCACACTGCTTATAACTAGACAGCAGATTTTAGGTAAATGTCTTTTCAGTTAACAACTTTGTACATTTAATCGATATTAAAGTCTAAATATATTGATTTTAAACGGCCTAAAATTTTCTACTTCACACAGAAAACATAACACATGCCTGTTTTGTAAACAATAACACGAAAAACTTATTTTCAGCACTAATGACATATTTCTAAACTGAGTGTGCATTTAAGGTTATTTAGGTTTGGAAATTGTTACTGTGAATGCAGTTATTTAATTACCATATAGTTTACCGTTTGGTTAGGGCTTGGAAGCGTTAGAATAAAGCACAGGTAGAGAGAGAAGCAAACTTTACAATGTAAGTAGTGAAATATTCTATAAGATTTTCTATAATTCGATCTAGAATTATTTGCCTTGGCACTGCTTCAAATCAAATAATTTTTATGAAAGTAAAGTAAAGCATAACTCGCTTTAAGACTAAGGTTTCATTGAAATTAAAATATATACATAAATATAATTCAGTGTTTTCATATTTTGTTTTTTAACTTAACTTTTTTGGTGTAGCACCTAAAAGTCTGATGTCTATTTATAACTAACATAACTACAATCAATAAAACTTAATATTAGCAGCTGGGTTTGGAAAGAATCATAATAAAAAAAGGTTTCTTCATTATACATTCAAACAAATCTTCGACAATACATACATTTAGGAATACCAAGTGTTTAAAACTAGTTCAAGAAACTAAATCATTTACAAAAATGTATATAATTTTGAACAGACAATTTTGTATTTAAATATTAAAATGATTAATAATACAATATGATAAAAAGGAAATAAAAGGACAAAAAAATTGTAAAGAAACTACACAATATTGCTTTGTAATGAGAAGAAGAAAATGGTTCACACTTTATATTGCTATGACACTGGTCGATATAATGAGTAAGGTGAATGCAGTTGGATGGAATGAGATATCTGAGCAATGTAAGTGCGTGGACAGAGTCAGTAATGAATGGGGTGCTGAAGGAGTCCGGTTTGATAGGAAATCCAATAGCTCAATGTAAAAGAAGTGTCTTACGTTGGTTTGAGCATGTTGAGAGGATGAGTGTGGATCGAGTGACCAAGTAAATATATGAAAGTAGTGTGTGTAGATCCAAAAGGAAGGGGTAGGCCATGTAATACGTGGCTAAATGTTGTAGATGAATATGTGAAAAAGAGAAACATTAAGCGTTTTACAAATAAAAATCATTTATGACTCTATGAATGGATGTTGCTGAAGCGAAGGGAATATGCGAGAATAGGTAAGTGTGGATAAAGTACAAAGTTGTTTTATGAGCTGTATGCACAGTTTTTTGCCTACTATGTATGGAAACGGTGTGGCTAGGTATGTCTGCATGTAGTTTTTACTTTTTTGTGGTCAGTGCAAACAAATGTAATCATTAGATTTTTCTGTATGCATTACATACGAAAATAGAGAACCATCCGTTATGCCAGACCCAGGACCCTACTTTGAAGAGAACCAAAACAATAAATGGGAATATAAAAAACATTATATTATTAAAAATTATTCAAAACATGCCCATTTAGAGGTATTAGTAAAGATAAAAGTACTTTTCTAAGCTATTGTAAAACTAAACCTTAAATATAGGAGTGCATGAAGTGTTAAAACTTAGATAAAAAGAAAAACTCTGGCTTCGACGATTAGGAGGCTTTGTCAATAAAAATATTGGCATCTGAAATAATCAAACGTATGCTAATTTATTGCCATTCTAAGGTGTTATAAATTAATATCAATATGAAGAAATTCTGAAATAATTAAATTGCATGTTGTGATAGCAACTTTATTTAATCAGATTAAAATGAAATATGACAAACAAGTATGCAATAAAACACTTTCAAGTGAATTTAGAGCATTAAATTTAAAAAAATAATTTAACTTTTTTTTAAGCATAAATCAATAAACAAAAAAATACTTTAATTTTGATCCAGCTTCGAGAATATTTTATAAATTTCATGTTCACTTCAATATGAAAAAATGGACTCCGCACACCCCTACTTAACTTTGTTCATCTATTTCTTTAAAATACAAAAGTGTATATTCTTGTAAACCTTTACTAACACCTATTCATAAATAAACATGTCAGTTAAAATAATAATGTATTAATAATATTGAAATATGAATATAATCTTAGATCAAACTTTTACAAGGAGTGCATCAGAAACACTCAAATCTGCCAAGTTGTTCCCATTTTACAATTTCATGTTTGACAAGCCTACCCAATCAAGAAATTTAATTTGCCTTAAAAACAGACCAAGTAGTTAAATAAAAGTGTTAAAAAATCTACTTAAGTTTCCAGTCAATTTGATATTTAATTTCCTTGTGTTAGCTTACAAAGATTTCCAAAAATTTGGATTCTGTTGTAGCCGCCTCTCAAAATTAATGTACCAAGACTCTAATGCGGAAAGAGGAGCATAAGTTTCGGTTGGATTGGGTACCATTTGTGCCTGAGTCATAGCATAGCCATTTAAATGGTTGATAAGATTTTCTATCATTTTTTGTGCAAACTGTTTGTAAGAATTTGTAGTCTGACTAGCCACTAAAGCGGATTGTTGTTGCACATTCATCAGTGGCTCCACAGATATACCAATCTGTGCATTGTGGGAGATTTTGTGCTGGCCAAACGTCAGCGCATTTGGCGGCACATCAAATTTCTTCAGGTTGGAAACCTTGAAGATGGCAGAAAGCTTGTCGTTGGAAATATAGCCGAGAAGTTGCCAGGAAGGAGGAGCATTGCTGTCAGGCCAGCTGAAGTACACTAGAAAATATTAAGAACAATGTTATTTATATATATAATATTTAACAAAAAGTTTCACAATTTAAACCAGGTAGTCATCAGTCCGCAACTCATAAAATATGAATAACTGGCACCCGGTAGTAGACAAAGACTACCGCTAGGAGCCGCTTCAACACAAAGTGGTAAGGATGACGATAAAGAAGGAGGGTGAGGTCGGGGTAGATGATAACATAACAGCTTTATAGATCTCACATCACCAGGAATCGAGTAAATCTAGAGTGAGGGAACGCTAACAACTTAGCTAAAATTAGTGATGGGTCAGTTCCCAAAACATTGTGCCTCCTTTCTGTATTTATTTCAATTATTATTATTTATTGAAATAAGTAAATTAGGTATTAAAATGTTAAATAATTTCATCTCAAGCCCAAGTTAAGAGTGAAGTATTTTATATGAAATATGTGCACGTCATTATTTGATTAAATGTTCTGTGTCAATAAGTCAAGACTTACAACTACCTACAGTCTGATTTTCATTTATATACCTTAGTTTTAGCTTCTGTGGTGCTGACTGACAGCTCACAGCTGACTTCTGACGGCTTTGAAAAGCTACCAGACCAAATTATGTATCCCTACACCGAACCATATGATCTGTAAAAAACATGTCTTTAGCATTTGTCACTTCTGACAGTCAAAATTTAGGTATATACCTAACTGTTGACTGTCAGACGTCAGCTGTGAACTGTCAGTCAGCACCACAGAAGCTAAAACTGAGGTATAGTTATTTAAAAACTGGAAATTCGCGTTGTTACAATCGCGGAATTAAATTTTACAGTTCTATTTAAGCCTATGTTCTTAGTCTGCTTAATAAACGAGAAGAATTATTATTATTTTTATCAGCACTGTGTCTTACTACCCGTTCGGGTTATACACACTTACACTAATGTATAATGATAGGGTGAGTGTGTGATGAAATGAAGGACCTACAGTTTAACGTGGGATCCAAACCACGGTAGAGGCCTGGCATTCCACATATTCACAAGTTGTGATTAATACACATCTTGTCAGAGGTGAAGGAAGGGTTTGGCAATCAGATAAATCTGTGCCGGGATCGAGGAATGAACCCCGGACCCCCAGCACAGAAGTCCTACACCTTACCCCTAGACCGCCAGGTTACCAATTAATGAGAAAAAAAATCACAGTAAGCAAGACTCACAACTACCTACAGTCTAATTTTCATTCACAGTTATTTAAAAACTGGAAATTAATGTTGCTACAATCGTGGAATAAAATATTACATTTATATTATATCCTTAGTCTGTTCAATTAATGAGAAAAAATTACAGTAAGCTATAACAGAGTACTAGGTATAACGGGGAATCTTTTTAAAATCTTTTAGAAAAGTTTTATGGCTACTAATAAATCAAATAAGACATATTTCTAGACTGCCAAATGTTAGTGACTTTCAATTAATGTTGGTGGTTGAAAGTGGGTTTCCTTTAAAAATCAGGGTTTAGCTTACAGACAAATTTTGATAAGAACCCTATTTGATAGTTAGAAAAATAACTTATCTTTCACATGTTATTATCAGATGATTTGAAGCTGTCACTTTAAATACATATTATCAATAACTATAAAAGAACACTAAATGCTTTCAATTGTTGTCTGATAAAAATGTGTATTTTCTAACAAAACCTTCCTATGAAAAGTGGAATGTATGTGTGTGCTGGAGAGCAGGCATAGAATTATCATATTCTTTGTTTTTTTGACGTATCTAACTATCCATTCTGGTTACATGTAACTTAACATTATAGTAGGGGCTTATTCATTATAATTGTTGACCAGCACCAGCAATAAAATTAATCTTCAGGCTGCATTTTGTTTGACACTGAAGAGGTTAAAAGAAAAACTCGTGAACTGCAAAAACCTACCTAGTCCTCCTGTATCTGGTGGGAATGGTTGTGTGCCTGTCATGAAAACTACAATATGATTGATGCTGTCTGCATCTAAAATAGTTGTGAGGAATTGTGTTTCACCCACTTGTTGGAAATCCGTTTGAGGCTGGAAAAAAAACGAAAAAAAATAATCAAATAGCCTAACTTACATATATTGAAAGAAAAACTAATATAAAGTGAACAGAAAAATTAATAAAAATTTGGAGTTTGCTCTAAGTGTTGGCTGTTAATTTAACACAAATGCTTTTTTAAATAAAAAATACATGATACACTAGAGAAAAGTTTACACGTATTTCAATAAAATAGTAGCAAAATATACCATTTTAATTTATGAATAGTACCACAGCTATTATTCATGTAGATTCATCGAGAACAAGTTTAATTTGTAGATAATTTTTTTATATAAGAGTAGGACACTAAAATAATATGGAGTACCTATGGCCTTTGTAAGATTAGACTTATCTAAAATTTAATAATTTATTTCCTATCACCAAATTAAATTAAATTTATTTGATATTTAATTAACAAATTACTCGTACTTACCAATCGACCAGATACGATTACACCAAACATGGCTGTTATTATTTGTCAGTTGTCACAGATCAATTTACTTATATTTGTCACCAAGTGTGAAAACTTAAGCCCTAACATGTATTAAGTTTTAGAGCCATCATACATTTTGCAAACTATGCTACCAACAACATAAATACAAATGTTACCGAAAAATTGACTAGATTTCCGTAAAAAAAAAAACCATGACAGAAGTCTCATGTTTGTATGCTTAAATAAATATTTGTATTATCATTATATTTAATAGGNCCATGACAGAAGTCTCATGTTTGTATGCTTAAATAAATATTTGTATTATCATTATATTTAATAGGTTAGTGGATTTTGAAATTGTATTTATTTTAAATTACACTTTATTTTGCCTAGTTATGCTTGAATCAAGTCCTAAGGGCCACCGCGCACTGGGTGAACAGCTACTGTGACCTTTTAGACGCCAGTGACTTGCTCAGTGACCAAGGAAGCGAACGACCCTCTAATTTCTAATACCGCGTACATCCAGAGAGCAACTGGTGACGGAAACGCAACGGCAACTGGAGTTGCTATTACATAGCACACAGAGCTAAATGTATATGTTTATACTGGGTCAACTCGAAAATGATAGCAACGCAACTGACGAGTGACGCGGCAGCTAAAGTTGCTCCAGTCACGACATGTTGTAAGCTCGTCACCCAGTTTCCGATGGTAATATTTTCCAATTATGGCATCAGAACAACAAGAAAACATCAAGTTTACGCAGTTTATTGAAAACTACTCAATTGATATTAGTTCTAGCCAATTGGTTATTATTTTCGCAATATTTGGGGCTACCATATTCAAAAGGAAGTCAAAACTACGTTTAGTAATTTTAAAATAATTTTAAAATGTGTCCAAATCTTTTACAGAACGCCACTGACTAAGATGCACATTCATATCAGTGTAGGTGTGAACACTATAACGTCTTTGTAAACTTCTTCTTAGCCTTTTCCTCACAACATATGCTACAACAGCGTCCTTCTCCTTTGATAATGACATCCCGAAAACTAATCATAAGCTGGCATTGCTTTGGTATAAACAGCCTTGTAAATCAGCCACCCGGGGACTAGCAACTTTATATTAAGCAACTCCAGTTGCCATTGCGTTTCCGTCACCAGTTTCTTTCTGTATGTACGCGGTCTAATGGATTTGTTCAGCTGGCCAACTGGTCACTTGCACACCACTCGTTATCCCAGGGATCACTGCAGTCAAGTGCCCGCTGTCCCACTTACCATAAGCATTCTCGCTGGTCGCCCAGTGCGTGGTGGCCCTAAAATATACGTGTCTGACTAATCTTTAGTTCCAGTGATCAGATATTGAAGCCAAAAGCGCTAATATCCTAGCATATCAGCGCGCGTGCACTTCATATATTGTAGAGAAATTCGAACTACAAAGGTTCAATTTTATTGTTTTAAGTAATATGTAGAGCAGATAACATAATTAATAGCTTAAAAAAATCCAATTTTTAATAAACACGTCAACTACAACAATGTTTGCTAATGAGTGTAAAACATTTCAAGTTGCTTGGTAATGATGAATATAATATATTCTCTTTACATAAATTAGCTCTATACACTGCGCTTTTTGGCTTCAATATCTGATTACTAGAACTAGAACACATGCTGTGAGTAAATGCCAGTACACACAGAACGCTAAGCTAAGCTAAGATTTGCTCTGCTAACTGTTTGGAAAAATAGTGGACCATATATTTAAATGTGTTGGTTCACACAGAAAGCCAAGCTATGCTATGCCTTGCAAGACCCACTATGTTTTTTTCCGATTGCTGTCCGGGCAATTTTTCCATCTCCCATCTTGAGCTATCTTACATTGCACATGTGTATAGTGCAGCTTAGAATCCGTGTTGAACAGACGCATAGCCGGATTGTTGAAAATAGCTAAAGAAGTGATAAAGTTTTGTTTTCAGTATGTTACACATGTATTTAAGTAATATTCTTTTTAGGTTTTGTATTTAACAAAGGTTTTTATATTAAAATAAGAGCGTTAATTTAAAAAAGTCAAACCTCCACCTCCTAAATTTTCTTTATCTTCTAAAACAGCGGCTAGCAGCAGCAACAGCAGCATCTTCTCTTCCTCATTACTATTATCTGAACTCAAATAAGAAATTTTGCAGAACGCCATAACTAAACCTCACTGGAGCAGACCAGAAAGAAACAACAGTGGATTCAGGAGAAGAAAGAGGGACAATTGCTTAGCTTAGCTTAGCAATGAGTGTGAAACCAAAGTGAGAAAGTCTTAGCACAGCATAGCTTAGCTTAGCATTCTGTGTGTACCGGCCTTAAGTAGTGTCATGGGTGTGGGTTGAATACAGGAATAATGTGGCAACCCATGTCCATTCTATTGGAGATATTTAGAAGCACATTATTGCTTGCTCTAGCGGTTATTTTTAGTGACATCTAACATATTTTGTTGTATAGTTTGCTGCTTCCTTAAAAGTTACCAAGTTGAATGTTCGTGTCGATTTATTAACTTGAATGTAGTGATGAAATGCTAAGCATATGTGTCTGTGATCAACTTTTTGTTGTCGCCTTTGTGGTTTTGTAATTCTAGCTTATTTAATTACTTCATGGACCTTCTTTAAGTTATTTCTACAGAAAGGTTACTAAAATTTAATTATTTTTATATTATGATTAGTTTAATTGTATATAGTCCTATACTCGTAACTATATTTGATCATTTGACAGCTAAAACTAAAATAAATTGCAATGCCAGACTTAGTTCTTGGTAGCCTGGAGGTTTAAAGTTTGGCAATGAGAGTTAAAAAAAACACCTTTCAATATTATCATTTTTAAGAAGATTTCCTTGACACAGTTTTATAAGCGATACATACAAATCAAACTTTCTGTAGTGTACAAGAGAATTAGGTCAATCTGATGTAAACAGACAAAAATCTAAAAGATTCTAGTAAAAGTGTTATTGATATGAGAGCTAATGAATAATGTGTAGCTATAAACTAGACTCCAGTTACATTTGTTTGTTTAGTTTATAATGCTAGCCATCGATATTTCTTTAGTTAAAGGTAAAATAAATTCTTTGAATTTCGGGAAAATTCTATTTTAAAGAATTGTCTGATTTTTCTCGAATGATAATTTTCTTTATTTTTTGAGTAAGGCTTACATTTCAACATTTTCTCTCTGTTCCACTTATTCATGTACTCATTTATCACTAGACAAGTTTTCTGGTACCACCAAGTACCTACCATGTTTGCTGTAGAAAAAAAAAGTGAAGCCACTCACTAAACTCACCTTTACACTTACCACAAAAGCACTTCTTTTTTATACTTTTATTTCAGGTATTTCACAGGAACGACACTTTTTTAATATTTAAAATTTACCAACATGATACCTGCTACATATATGACCTAGGCCTAGATATCAACTTAATCTTCCAAACTTGGCTTGTTTTGTACAGTTAATTGTATTAGCAGTTTTCTTTCTTCCATAACTTATTTTTGTTTGTGTTGGTTGCAGATTGAAGATGGGTGAGAAGCGAGGTATGAAAGGGTTGGAGACCTGGTGCAAGAGGGTGACGAGTGGTTACCCGGGGGTAAAGGTGGAGAACATGACAACGTCTTGGAGGGATGGCCTGGCATTCTGCGCCCTCATCCATCACTTCCGGCCAGATCTACTGTGAGTGCATGTTTTCTTCCGTTGGCAATACATATCCCACTTCAGTTGCTGAATGGTCTGAGGCAGGGGTGCCACCGGGACACATTCCGGGGGGCCAGTTTGGTATGGGCTGCCGCAACTACTATAAACCAAAATAAAGATTCAATTCTAAATGACTATTTTTATTAAAAATATTAATAAAAAGTTCCAATGAGTAGGCCTAAGTCACCTAGAATACATGATTCGTGAATATAGACTGGCATTAAATGTAAAACTGCCCCATTTGTTGTTTCTTGTTGTTGATTATAAACAATTCCTTGCGTAAGCCAAACGTAAAAGCATTTTTTTATTGAATATTGGCGTTTATCTTTGGGATCTAGACAAAAAGTGGGTGTAGGATCATTTAAAAAACATCAATATATCCAAAATAGACTTCAAGCTACTTTCTAACCATATAGAAGCACTTTTTCTCATGCCATTAGAAAGTAGGCCTACACTGATATTTTAAGTTTGCTCAATATTGATGTGATCATAGATAATGTGGCTGAAACATAGCTTCAGTGGAATTTATAGATGTATATTTTTAGTCCTGGGCCGCTTGGAACTGGTCAGTCCACCCCTTGTCTAAGGCACTGTTTCTCAAAGTCAAGTTTTGGTGATGGAGGAACACCAAATGAAAGCTATCCACACTGGTGGACTATTGGGGTGCTGAAGAGGGGAGGGGTGGGTTGAAAATGATACAGGATATTTACTCTTTGGCATTTAAATTTTTTATTAAGTACTGTATATTTGATCAACATTGTTTATTTCATTTTTACTACGGAAATTCATGAGATCCTGCGGATTATTTGATTGGCCGCTGTGGACCACATTTTGAGAAACACTGCTATAAGGCCTGAGGTGTCACACTCGCAATAGACTGGACTGCCAATGATGGGGAGACCGGGGTTTGGATCACCATAGGGTGTATTGAGGGTGATTTGCCTTAATTATTTTCCCACTCTTCCTCATGCGATGTGGGTACACTTAATTTAAATTCAACCTTTCTCTCTAACACATTATTGTAATTATTAGTAGTACATAAGCTTACAAGACAAATGGCTAATGACAATGCTAAAAACAAACTACAACTACAAGGTTTTAACATATTATTGTTACATAACATTTTAGTTATTTTCTTATGACCCAGAAATAATACTACTATAACTAATGCTTTTGTGTAAAATACCCCTGGACCACATACAGCGTATACACCAGGCCCACAGCCTCCAGGCTAAAATAGCTACGCTAATTGTAAAAGCTTGAATCCTTCAACGCCGGGCTCGTTACGTGCAGTCCTAAGTGACAACAGCTATCAAGTAGGCATTTTAAAAAACAGTTCACTCTAAAGACAAAAATTGCTTTCTAATGTCAATAAACCGGCTTTTACAAAGCTAGATCTAGGTAGTCGCCCCACCCCCTTTCCCATAAACCAGCCTCCTAAATGAACCTACTCAGACTCAGGGGTGTAGAATATGTCCGAATGCGCGAACAAAGTTCGGAGGAAATTAAAGCATTCTTGGGGAAATTTGGGGCAGGGAAAAGTCCAACAATTTTGTTGACTTTTTAGTACATTCTGGTTCTGATATGGTAGTTTCATTTGTATGAAAAACAAAGGTCGATGTCACTCAACACCAACAATTTCAGTATGTGCCATAGTGAGGCAGTGTCAGTGTAAGCACAAAGAGTTGCGGTTTCTAGGGGCTAAGATAATGTGTCAGAGTTCTAGATAAGGAGTGTCAGGTTGAGATAAGGGGCAAAGGAAAAATCTAATAATTCAACTTGGCTAATGGTGTGATTGAGTGATGAATCATCAATCACCTACCCTATCGTGGATGTTTGGTAGCTATGGTGGGCAGGCGGGGGAGGTTAGGGAAGAGTGAGCGATGTTTTGTTTTAGTTTGAATTCATTCACCCGTTATATCGCGGCCTAATTACACGGCGATGTGCTTGCAGTTTATTTAAACTTGTGACATGTGTATTGTAATAATTGTGTAGCCATGAAATTGTTGTTTGTAGTGGACCTATTAAGGTTTGTACACTGTACAATAGACAAATGTTTATAAAAAATTATATGGCATAGTGAAACAAATGTTTATTATGTCCAATTTTAAGAGAAAACAAGACGTCAACTGTGCTTATTGTGAATGGCGTGGCAGATGTGATAAACTTGGATATCACATAGCTAATAAACATCCCCAAGAAAAACCTAGACCTAAGGATCAAGGGAGCATTGCAAGTTTTGTAAAACGTAAATTATCTGGTCAGGAAAAACTCAGTCGTAAATAGCGATAGTATTTCCCCTAGTGTGGTTGATAGTGATCGACCTTGCAGTAATGGCGAGTCTACTAAAAATCGAAAGGTCAAAGATAATCAACAATTAAACCAAGGCCTCCCGGAGTTACCCTCCATTGCCTCTTACTCTCAAGATGTAAAATTAAATGTTGGTACAGGTAAGCCTACTGGTATCAGTGAAAAATTGATACAATACGTAATGCACACAAGGAAATGGGAAGGTTGCCATTTCTGGGAGACGACTACATTTTTTATAAGGTAGGTACTATAAAAATAACTATAATTAAAAATATATTTAAATTTGACTTTTCCAAACTATGTAGTAGATAATGATCCTTATTCCCTTCAGCCTCTATAAAATATTCAATGTTTTATTTTGAGTGCTATGGTTTTCGGGGAATTTTTTAATGAAAACGTTATGTTCTGAGGAAATATTGGATCTCTGAACATATTATGCACCCCTGCTCAGACTGCAAATTGGAGAGAACACAGAATACAACTTGGTCATTTTTTTTCTTCAAGTGAATGCTTGCAAATTGTTTAGCTGTAAACATTCTTTAAATACCATCAACAATGAGTTGGGAGGGGAGGGGGAGATTTCTGGTAGTTGAACTATTGTGTTCAGACCCTGTCAACTTCACAAGACACGATTTGAAAATGGGTTGTTTCTCTTGGAAGTGCTTTGATCACTGAGAACCTCAACTTGTACTCCCCAGTGCGTAAGGTATCAACCTGACTCAAAGAGCACAGCGAATCTCCTCTAAGGCTGAGTGTCTGATGTATACCTTGTCTGTGCACTCGGGTAACTATTTTAATGTGTAATAATGAAGTTAAATAAAATAATTTTAGAAATAAAAAGGATTAATAAAGCAGACAAGATTCAAAATTTTTTCTGAATAGTTTTTAAGCCCAAGAGTTAATAATCTAAATAATATAAAGCAAAATCATACAATGAAATCCAGCCAATACATAATTTCACACATTGGTGAGAACATGGTCTAAGCTGTCAACCTCATCTTGTCTGTTTTACTGGTAATGGGGAGTCCATGGTTTCTAATCCTAGCTGGGTTTACTGGGAGTGAATTTATCTTAATGGTTTTCTGCCCTTCCTCCACACAAATGTGTTGACATTTTCTTTAATTTTTATCCTCCTCATCCTTACTCCATAAGTGTAAATATGTGGGTAGCCTAGACTGGTATTAAGACATACAAAAAATAAAACAAGAACCTTAGGGGTGCAGAATATGTCCAAACACATAAACGAGTTGTCAAGAAAAATTAAAGCAGTCCTGGGGAAATTTGGGACAGGGAGAGTTCCAACTATTGTGGTGATGTTTTTAGTTTTTTTTAGCATCGTGTCTTACTACCGTTCGAGTTATACGCTTAAGTACTAATTAAATTAGGCTAATGTGTTAGGGATTTAGGAAGTTATATTTATAGGTAGTGTACCTGCATTTTCGTGGAGGGAGAGTAGAAAATCATCTAGGGAAAACCACCCTCAATACACCCAACTGAGATTCAAAACTTGATCACCCTGTCATCAATAATCTAGTCAACTGCAACTGAGGACCGCGTCAGACCACACGGCCACCAAAGTGGGTATAAATTAATTGTATGATTAAAAGTACCTATGCTCAAATATGAGTATTTCAAACTATGTCATCACAATCCTTAACCCTCCGGCCTCCATAAAATGTTTAATGTTGTTTTATTTGGTGCCCTAATGGTATTAGGATTGATTTTTTTATGAAAATGTTATGTTCTGGGGTAATATTTGGTCCCAAAACATATTCTGCACTCCTGAACCTTCACATCCATACAGCTATTTTTAAAAATAGATTAATTTTTTCCACTTTAAAATTCAGTGGAGAGGGGATAAGTGGAGGGGGCTTTGTTCTTCTGTTTAGGGCTTCAAATGTCTAGTCATGTTTTAATTAAATGTCGCTTTATGGCCTGCTATGGAAACTTGTGTGGTCACCTGACTGGTCAAAGCTAGGCTAATTTCACACCAATCCAGTCCAATCGAGCAAGTTCAGTTCAGTCAAGGAGTTTCACAGCAAATCAGTCATTGAATTGACTAGACTGGGACTATCTTTGTACAAGATGGATGTGGATGTTATTATATTAATTATTCTTAGTATGCCTAGGATTATCCATGGAAAAATGAAAAAAAAACAAATTAAAATGAAGGGTCCATCCTCTAAGGAGACAACACATTTGGTTCTTTCAACCATCTGTTTCATGATTTTACTTATTTACTACCAATAACATATTTATTTAAATGCTTCAGATGTTTTACAAAATATATTTCATGGTCCCTAACAAAAATAGTAAGCTTTTCAACATCCATTATACATTATCATCAACTGTTTCCGGTCTGTAGCCAGGTCAGTTTAGTAAAATGCCTCAACTTCCTCTATCCTTCTACCACTCTTCCTCCTTTAATTTCTTTCATTCTTCTCCTCTCACTTGAACATTTTCTGTTATCTGCTCCTCCCATTTCTTTCTTGTCCTCCCCTCTAGGTTTTTTCCTCACATACTTCATTCCCACTTTTTCTTCGGCATCCTCTCTTTTTACATCCTCATTACATGCCTGTACCATCTCAGTCTTGCTTCCTCTACTATCTTATGTACTCCCTGTATCCCAACTTTTTTCCGGATAATTTCATTCCTAATCTTGTTTTCCCTCATGACACTATACACTATACACACCTATGAAAACTTTGACCTAAATGAAACAGAAACAGGTGTGTGAAGTAAACACAAGATGTACAAAGACTAACAAAGATTCAACTGCCTGAGTCAAGACCATTCTTGACTTTACTTGACTGGATTTGATTAAACATGACATCTTCAGTGTAAGAGCGTTCAGTGCTAATTCCTTCAAAATACTGTTGAACCAGTCATCTAAATTTAGGAGCGTCTGACGCAACTGGACTAGACTGGATTGAACTGTTTTGGCATGAAATTAACGTTAGGAAAATATGACAAACCTGGAAATTTCAGGTATATTATAATTGTCAAGAAAATAAGGGATTTTGGCCACCATCCAAGGAAAATGGCATATTCAATTAACTTTTTTTTAGCATCACATCTCACTTCCTGTTCAGGCTATACGCCTATGTACTAATTATGCTAATGTGTTAGAAAGGTTTAATTTTGAGGAAGTAGCCTACACCCACATTTGCATGGTGGGAGAGTAGAAAACCATTTAGGAAAAACACCCTCTTTGCACTCGACTGGGATTAAAACCTGATCTCCCCATCTTCGGCAGTCGAGTCTATAGCTAGAGTAGCGTCTTAAACCATGTGGTCACTGAAGCGGGCAGTTAACATTTCTAAATAGGCATTTGTTAATTTCTGACTTCACCACAAAAATATTTTTAAACTAGTAAATGGAGTCCTTAACAATACTAAAATGGGTTATAGTCAAGGAAATTAGGATGTTTGGATCAATGTAAAGCCAGGGAATTTTCTGACTGCGAGTCTGGGGTTCAATTCCAGCTAACTGTTATGTTCGCAAAACAATGTACAAAACTTGTACTGGTACATACGAGCACACCTTTAATCAGCTAAACTATTTAATTCCTCACTATATTAAGATATATTTATTTAATTTTGGAATCAACCATTTTAATTAAAGTAGGTGTTATTGATCTAACTTAAGTATTACTATAATATGTATGAAATAAAGTCTATTAAGTATTTATAACATGCAATTAAATAAATTTGATAGAATTGTAGAAAAATGAATCACAAATAAAACTATAAACACTTCTATATTTTGTTGCTACTTCCTAAGGAAGATGGTAGAAAAGCATCAAAATATTGAAGTGTGTGTAAATATGTGTCATTATTTTCACTTTTATCTGTGCTTCATTTTTATACAATTATATAATATTACATTTTATTAATTTATAAAATATTATAGAGTAATATTATGCTTTTGTCTAAACACTCGTTTAATATATCGGAAATTGGCAAGACCGGAACTTGAATCCCGGTCGAGTTTCCTGAGGTTTAAAAAAATATCTAAAACAGGGTGTCCAGCGACCTGGAAACCCCTCTTTCCAGATATTCATAATAAAAAAGTAAATCAATAACTTCTTTCTTGTAAAGTATAAACTGTCATTTAAAATATTAACAAACCATTATCTCAGTAAGACTGGAAAATATAAATAAAAGCTTATAAAAGTCCAAGATATCACACCAACATCTGTGTTTACTTGTTAATTATTAATAAAACTCACTGTAACGTTGTGTACCCTGAAATATTTCACATAACTTTAGGGGTATGCATACCACTGTTTGAGAAACACTACACTAGAGGAAATGTCCTGCTTGAGTATTCTGTGCATGTGCAGTAGTCAAGACAACAGGTGTGTCAAGACTTCTGAGTCATATTCCTGGTACTTAATAAACACGCCGGGCTTAGATTGTGACCTTGAGAACTGTTGAGGCTATTAAAAGGCTGACTGCACATGAACCACAAATGTCATGGCTGGTTATTATACCCTAGTTTGGACACTTAGTACTGTAGCCTAAACCAGATTTCAAACTCAACCTTCAGTTTAGCGCAACATTGATATATTTTTTGTATGTTTACTTTTCTGTGTTTATTTTGAAATTTTAACATAGTTAAGGGGAGACAGAAGGAAATGTGGACTAAGATTCTTTTTACAATTTTTAAAGCAAAAAAAAAGTTGCTCCAATAGACAAGCTTAGTTTAATTTTCCAAACATATTAATCTCAACAGTTCTTGAATATCTGTAATTAGCATCGCATAATTTTAACAGGATTTTTCTTCTTCATTTAAAAAGTTTCTGAAATTCTGCGATTACCATGGCAGATATTAAACAACTGTTGAGATTATCTTATGTAGAAAATTAAACTTAACATATCTACTGGAGCATTATTTTATTTATTTTAGCCAGAGTTTTTTTTTTGTTAGCAAGCAAGTTCCACCATCATTATTGTACCATTAATCATGATGGAAAAAATCTTATAATTTCATTACCAAACATTTTCATTTGAATATGTAATGTTCATTCCAAGATCAGTTTTTGTCAGTGATCAATCCAACAATATTTACGGTTCTTTATTTTAAAGCTGAAAAAATTACTTTGTTCATTTGTCTTGATTAAATACTATTCTACAGAAATAATATTTTTTATTAATGTTTAATTTGCTCTCCACAGGAGCTATAATTACACCATTATTAAAAACACAGAACTAAGAAACAATTTAAAATAAAGTTATACATACATTCTTACACAATCACGAATATCCAATGAAACATACACAACCATAAGTGTTTTTTTTAACATTTTAATGTTGAAAAAATACCATGCACTATAATATTTAATGTTGAGTTAGAATACACACTATAAAATGTTTAAATGTTGAATTAGAACTATACAATATAACATTTTAATGTCGTGTTAGAACAATACAATAAAACATTAAAATATTTTTGTTGGACATTACCTACAGCTTAATATTATAATGAGGTGGAACAGAAGCTTACAGTGCTACAAATAAATTCTTAGATCCAAACAAAGTTTAATTTTGAGGTTGTCATATTTTTTCAGGGATTTTGCGAGTCTGGATAAAGATGACATCTACAGGAACAATGCCCTGGCATTTCGCCTGGCGGATCAGTATTTGGGCATCCCTGCTCTGTTGGATGCGGAGGATATGGTAGAGTACACTGTCCCTGATAGGCTGTCTATTCTCACCTACCTGGCACAGTTTTATCGGACACTGGGACACCAAGGTGAGTCATACTCGCTTCAATGTAGGCTCTTTTGGGGGAGCGCACTTTCTCTGGATGAACCCTATCATAGCAATATATAATACACAATACAATGATCACCTTAAGTTAATATATTTATAGTTTCAATATTTCTAATATAATTTCAAGATCATTTCAATTTTGTAATGGATAACAGATAACATTTAATATTGTTTATGTTTTGACAAATTCTAACTTTATCTGAAAATAAAGATTACTTGCAAATAAATACATATAATTGGCGGCATACAGTTTTGTTTATATTATCATATAAACTTTATGAATCTGTACATGCATTATTAATAACAGTGCAGACTGATTTAGGTAACTGAAAAAAAAAATTCTAGCTCTCAATATTTTATTGTAGAAGGTTTGTCGTTTTTGAATTTATAATTTTCTTTAAGGTAATGTTTAAACAAATAATTATGCCAAGTGAAACAAAAGTTTTTGAAGCTGAAATTGGGAATAATCATACAGTTTTGAACTTACTGTTGATAAGGTGTAAGCTAAATTATTCCATAAACATAAGTTAGTAAATTACATTTTACCATTGGGAAAATAATAATTATTGTAGTTTTATGAATAGCAAACAAAAACTTTGCAATGCCCAAAATTGTAAAATTACTTAAAAAATATGTTAAAGTGCTAAGTCAATATGTCGTTCTTTTAGCTTGGACTCATATTTATAGCCAAAAGAATATAACATAAAATACAAACTTTTTTTTTGTAATTTATATTAAAATTAGACCCCCCTCCCCCATTACTAGAAAAACAACAAAGTTCATTTAAAAAAAAGATGAAGGCAATATGTCTTTGATCTTGTCCTAAGTCTTCTAGGCATATTTTTTTGGCACTATGCCTCATCAAATATAGTTAAAAATAGTTCTAGTGAAAAAAAAAATACTAGGAAAAAGTTGAGTATCATAATAACTTTTTGCTTATAGCCAGGTGGATATGAGGATTGTTGGGTAGTGCTCAACTGGATCAGCAGTTATTTTTAGACAAGTGCTGGGCAACTAAATTTGTCCAGATTGAAAATAAACCAGTATCTAGGGTTTCACAATGACACAAGTTGGCCATAACTGTGCAGTAGATAGTATTTGGGGAAATATTGAATTATATTGTTAGAGTGACATTAGAGTTCAGCAACAGTACACTTAACACATTTTTCAATTTAAATAAAGTAAATGTCTTTTTCTAGCTATTTAGTTACATCAATTACAAATTATTGGATACTCACTTAATTTTTAGTGTTTGTGTTGAATTATATGTACTTGAATGTTTGTGTCTTCCTCTTATGAATATTGTGTCCTTATTGACAGCAATTAAGCCTATTTATCCCTTAAAACGTTGTGTTTTCAAGGGTATATTTCTCACTTAAAAAGTTGTGTTTTCAAGAGCCTATTATCTTAAAATTTGTTTTTTCAAACGCCTATTTCTCACTTAAAAAGTTTTTTTCAAAAGCCAATTTTTAATTTAAAAAGTTATTTTCAAAAGCCTATTTTTCACTTGAAAAGTTGTTTTCAAAATCCTATTTCTCACTTGAAAAGTTGGGTTTTCAAAAGTCTATTTTACACTCAAAATGTGTTTTAAAGAGTCTTTTTCCTCTTTTAAAAAGTTGTGTTTTCAAGAGCAAATTTCTCACTTTAAAAGGTTGTGTTTTCAAGAGCTTATTCCTCATTTAAAAAGTTGTATTTTCAAGAGTCTATTCCTCTTTTAAAAAGTCTATTCCTCTTTTAAAAAGTTAAGTTTTCAAGAGTCTTTTCCTCTTTTAAAAAGTTAAGTTTTCAAGAGTTTATTCCTCACTTTAAAAGCATTTTTTTTCAAGTGCTTATTTATCACTTTAAAAAGTTGTGTTTTCAAGAGCCTCTGCTTCATTTAAAACATATGTGTATATTAAATAGTTTTGTTTTTTAAATCTCCTGTCAAGTTTCACATTATCAAATATTAATTACATCTAAGACAACTATTTTGCATTGTACCTATTTAATTCTCTCATTCTCACTAATGTACACATACATGCAAGCTGTGTACACAGCTAGAACTATCAACCTGATCTTTGTGACAGAGCCAAAATTGCTAGAATACTTGCATTGTTTTTCCTAGAACTCATCTAAGGATTCATTATGTAGTAAAAACATGCACATAGTTCATTGTAGCATGTAGGTCTCTGAATGTAATGTGAATGCAGGAAGTTCTCACATATATGTGTGTGTGTGTGTGTTTGTAAAGGCCCGGCCACTTCCTGCTTTTCAGGGGTGGTAAATCTGTTTCCATCAGAGTGGACCAAAAACACAAACATTTCTCCACCACATTATTAACATTCTATCAATTGTAAAGCCATCATTTCTATTCAATCAGGTCTAATGCTGCTAATAAAACTAAAAAGGATTGTGTAGGTGTCCTCATGTTTGTACAAAAAGTCCTGGGGAAGAATTGGGTGTTAGGTTAAGTGAGTTGTCCTGAATACCATACATTTCTGCCAGACCTGGATGGATTAAACATTATTTTTACACATTAATAAATATGAAAAACATTGACAATGTGTAGAAATAAAGACCGATCCGACACCTTAGTTCATTTGGTAGTGTGTGTCTATTGAGCTAAGGGTCCTGAGTTCGATTCCCGGCATGACCGAAAAATTTATTATTGGTGAAATGTGGGTTTACCCTTTCACAATGGTCTAAGGTGTCACTCTCTCAATAGACCGGGACTACCCATGGCGGGGAGACTGGAATTTCTGTCAGATGTGTTGAGGGTGTTTTTCCCCTAAATGGTTTTACACTCTCTCTCCATTCAAATGCAGGTATACTTCCTCTTAATTCAACCTTTTTCATCCATGACAATTATTTGAGGTACTAAACATGCACTTTCTGAACTGACTGATTATATTAGCACACGAGATTTTCTATGAGTGAGAATGAAAGGACTTACCAATTTTGCTGGAAAAGGTATTTTCCTGTTCCTTCCAAGGTTCTTAAATGTGCCACAATCGACATAGACTGGCGTGTCTACTTCCCCTAAGAAGGAAATTGTGTTACAGTTTTTCTTGAGCTCAAGAAAAATTGGTCGACCTCGGCTGGTTTTAAACCCACAAACATTGGGTCCTAAGGCTAGCACTTTACCCCGAAACCACCGAGATTGATTTCATTAATAATATATTAGCGTAATTAGTTCATATGTGTATAATCCAAATGGGTAGTAAAACACAGTGAAAAAAAAACATGAATGGCAATACACCTAGAACAAATTTTCTAATGAGGACCTTCTTTAAATTACAATATTTAAACTTTATTGATAAAACTGTAATCTGGCCACATGCTTGGATTGGTGTGGAAAGTCACACATTTTGGAAATAAAATATTAATTTTTATAATTATTTTAGAATTTCAATATATTAAAAGTGAAATAAACTTGCAGACCTTCATGTATTTTTTAACATCGCATCTCACTAATGTCTGGGTTACACAAATGTGAACTAATTATGATAATGTGTTATAAATAAGGAAGGAGTCCCAGCCTGGTTTGCAGACCTTAAAATGACTTCAAATTGGTCTGCCTTCTTTTTGATGTACTGGTATATTGAAATCCTAGCCAATTGTCATATTATATAATTTGTTCATCTGTTGTCATAATTCAGATGTCAGCTACTAAGAACATTTTAATAGTGTAATGCTCAATAAAATTTTAATTAATCAACTTTAATAGTCATTACATCGACTATTAAATCATGTTTATCAAACTTAATTTGATAAACATGTAATAGATTGTCTTTTTAAATAATTTAACAAAAGGAATCTAACTAAAATTATGATATGCAAATATTGCCCTTAAAACACTAATATAAAACTCAGCATAAGGATCAATAACTATGGGCCTACATTATTCATATAAAAAAGATGGAATTTCAGATCTTATAATTTATACTTTGTCGAGTGTTAATAAACTCTTATTTTTTTCTCTCGAACAATTAAAAACATATATTTTTGATATAAACTTAAATAGTAAAGTCATATATTTTGCTAGTCTAAACACTACAAGTCGAGAAGCTGATAATTTATTGTCATTAACTAAAACAGTTTTAAATGGTTTTAAGTGATTATTATACAATTTGTAAATGTATTTTTCTCGGCCCTGTGCTGGTTCCGGTGGCTGTGGAATTAGTTCTGTCCTCACCGCCAGAAAGTGATAAGATCACATTGTCTAGTATAGTGTAGTTCCCAGAGTGAGTAGCAAGTAGGTCAGTTTTGTAACTTGTTTAATTCCCAGGAACATTTAGGTAATGAGGAAGTGACTATTACCTCTCATATATTGTAGACTGTTGATAATCGTGTGGTTGTCTTACGCTGTCTTGTTACATATCAGTAGACAGACATAGGCTCTGTATGCTTACCATGTTAATCATACCACTACACATGGGCTCTGTTTGCTTACCATGTGAATCATACCACTAGACATGGGCTCTGTTTGCTTATCATATGAATCATACCACTAGATATAGGCTATGTATGCTGACCGTGTGAATCATATCACTAGATATAGGCTATGTATGCTGACCATGTGAATCATATCACTAGACATAGGCTATGTATGCTGACCATGGGAATCATAACACTAGACATAGGCTATGTATACTGACCATGTGAATCATATCACTAGACATAGGCTTTGTATGCTGACCATGTGAATCATATCACTAGACATAGGCTTTGTATGCTGACCATGGGAATCATATCACTAGACTGTCTGTACGTTGGCCATTTGAATAATATCACTAGACATAGGCTATGTATGTTGACCATGTGTTTTTAATATTCCTATTAGATAATTTTAAAATTAAATTAAGCTTTATATTTGGAATCGTCACATTTTCTAATTATTAGTGAGAACTTTTTAGTTTTTTATAATTCGTACTTATAGTTTGGCCCAACATAATTATAGGAAAACTCAACACCAGACCCCAGAATATTAATTTACCACTTAACGAAATGTATCTTGACAAATGTTATTAACATTTAGTTAATATTTATATGTTCCATAGAAACTTAAGAATTAATGTAGTAAAGCAAAGCTACCTATTTATGTTTACCATTTTTTCTAAGAAATTTGAAATTCGTAGTTAAAGTGAAAATTTAGTTTCTTAAAGTAGTAGATCCAACCCATCTTTACTAAAACATCAAACTTTTGTAAATAAGTAATATTATTATAATATTTTTAATTTTTGTAGGACCCTCTACAGTGGTTGCATGATCTAAGGCAGTGTTTTTAAAACTGTGCTCCACCATAGCTATATCAGGCTCCATGAGGCAATTTTAAATTATTACTAATTTGTTTTTAACACTAAAGTAGCATCAGTGATTAGAATCATCAATTTTTTCAAATCTGAATAAATTATATTTGACAAAGTTGCATCTAAAACACGTGATGTTTTCCGTTTGTTTTATTCTTTTATATTTCTAAAATTCAACTGTCATTATTGAATGTTAATAATATTAGTGTAAACATTTTATGAGAGCTCCAGCATGTATTTATTCTGGTACAAGTGTTATTTTGGTCCAAATAGTTTGGAAACCCATGGAATAGGGTGTGCCTCGCAATTGACTGGACTGCCTATGGCAAGGAAATAAGGGCTCGAATCCCTCTCGGGTGTAACTGAGGGTGGTTTTTCCCTAAACGGGTTCCCACTCTCCTCCACACAAATGTGATTACACTTCCTCTCAATTTAATCTTTCTCATCTCTAACACATGAATGTAATTAGTATGTGTAAAACACGTATAAGTAGTAAGACAATGTAACAAATATAAACTTTTATAAGATAAATCTTGCTTTATTGTTTCAGGCTCCTCTCCGGCCAGAACAGTCTCCAAGAGACCAGCGAGTTTGTCAGACCGAAGCGCTCTTCCCCTTGATGTTGACAGCCCTCCTACTAAGGTATTATCTTAAAGTGTCATTTTTGGCCATAATCATGCTTGGGGCTAGTTATTGAATGAAAGAAACAATAGATTTTGCATAATTTTTTCAAGTTGAACTTTGATTTATCACAAATACAATACTATCTCGAATATTCAAGTCTCAATCATTAAATCAACTATATCAGAAGTCGCCAACAACTTGATTTCTTGGAAATTTTCAGTCTATCGCTAAAGAAAATTACATTGTTATTAAAAGTCAATCTTTGAGTCTTTTAAACTCACAAACATATCAAGTTCTTTCAAATAATATTTGAGTGTGACCAAAAATTACCTAATCAGTCATAATCGTTAACTTTATAATAAAATAAAATATTTTAATATGAAAATGTACATTTTATTAGTCCATATTATTTTCCCTATAATGTTGAGGACATAATTATTTGAGAAAAGGTGGAATTTAAGAAATAAATTTAAGAGGTATAGACACAAAAAAGGCTGAAGCAGGGTAAAAAAAGATGGATGATTGCGAGAACTTTGATACGTTTATAAATCGATCAAGGGCGCAGAAAGTTTTCTGACCCTTGCTTCATGTTATTCAAGCTAGGGATGAGCGCAACATGTGTTCTTTTAAATAGCGTTGTTATGAGTATTAAATATGACTCTTAAGGAATGTTGGGAAAAACTTTGTATTCATTGTAAGACACTGATGTGGAAACAAAAATTTAAAAATGAAATATTTAAAATAATTATTTTCAATTTTAATTTTTCCTGTTTATTCCATTTACTTTTAATTTTCACTAGTTTTAGATGGGTTTATCCCATTAAACTTGAACTATCAAGATTATACTGTGTTTAAAAACTACATATATCCACCAGAATAAATTGCAAAAAGATTGGCTGACTGTTAATTGTCTTAAGCACAAGCTATCAAACATATTTAAAAAAATTCCTTATTATCAATATATTTTCAAAACATTTACAAATTGACTTGACCTATTTTAGGCACATTTATTATCGTCAATTAATTCCATATTTGATTTATATTAATTTATTGTGACTATCCAATTTTTATAAATTTCGCTTATCTTTTCTTTACCAGGCCCATTTAATTATTTTTATCTTATGTTGTTCTTTGCTTATTATTTTTTAACTGTAAACGTATTCCTTAATCACAGCATTATTTTTGGTTAATTTAATTTAATTTACAAGTCCTTGGTTAGCTTTTTTTCATTAGAAACTCAATCCAAATTAATATTGCTTACTAATGAATATTTAGTAGCTCATTGCAAGAAGGCTATATAGCTATGCCAAACAAATGTTTTGTTTGTCATTTGGGTTGTGTTTTGTGTTTTATATATAACAGTTTTTAACCCAACCATTAATTTTAAAGATGCTCTCATTGAATTCACACCACACTCTTTTACACTTGCATGGCTTTATATGGGTGTCTACAATTTGCAATCGCTTAATATGTGCAACAGTTTTCCTTTCACCAACAGCTACTTTTAGTTTTTATTTTAAATTACAATAACATTCAAAACTATACATCTAATAATATATAAACCTAAAACCACATTTATTCCATTTGTAGTAAATAAAAGGATAGAATTGTATAAAAATGAAGTACAAATGAAATTAAAAAAAAAAACTAAAACTTGATCTTAATACTACTTACTTCCTGAGAAAGATACAATGAAGGCATCAGAATATTGAAGTATTTGTAAATATGTGTCATTGTTTTTACTTTTTATTTGTACTTTATTTTAATACAATTCTATAATTTTATTTATTACATATTATATTTTGCTTCATGCACTTATTTCATACATATTTATTCAATTTGATCACATTCTTATAATCTAATTTGACCAGCTACCATTAACTCTTCCTCATAAATTTATTTTTGCAATCATTCAAATGATATTTCCTCATATTACTTCACTGAGGGCGTAATCATTACCAACACACACTTTAAAACTAGATATTAACTGAATAGTTACATATCCCAATTTAATGTTTGTCAATTGTGTTACACTTCAAAGTAATTCCAATTTTTAATCAAAACTAAACAAATACATTTATTCCAACTTTCCTTCATGAACCCTAATGAATACATTTATTGTTCTCAAATTGAAATCTGCTTCTGGTGAATATAGCTTATTCCTTGATTGCCATTATGTTACTTGTTTTTAAAGGTGTTTTCTTGCTTTTAGATACTGCTTATTTGCTTTGCATATTAAAATTAATTTATTAATGTAATGAGCTAAGGAAGTATTGGTTTAATTCAGATTGTTAGACTAAATAACTCAAGAATCCTGTAAAAGGTCAGTCATATATATATATATATATATATATATATAGCCAAACACTTTTGACTATCACGACATCACCTACAAACTAGCTTAAGACCATGAGCTTAAGGTGACAGTGTAGGAGACCTGAGAAAAGGGANTTTTTCAGGTCAATGTTAGTAACATTTAATTATATTATTATTGTTATTATTTTACAAAATTCAAAACCATTTAGGGCTCCAAACTCTTTACTCGCGTATACTTTATTATGATGCCCTTTTTATTTTTAATAGCGAAATTTCTTGTAAATTTGCTCTTGATCATGTAGGTATTCATGTTCTTCTTGGGCCTCTCGTAATCCAAAATTAATTTCTCTCAACAACCTTTACAAGGCGAGCCCTATATTTCGTATCCTCGCCACTAATTCCAAATTTGTCGAATTCGACTTTTATCATAAAATAAAAGCTAAACTCAGAGAGTTATCAAAGAAACTCCTTTATAACTAATTTATCCTGTTCAGGCTTTGCCTCGAATATTTAAATTTACATTATTCCGTTTTATTTGTTTGCTTATTGCTATGCTTTTTAAATACTTATTCTTTTACTACTCTCAAGTTATTTATTTATTATTTTTATCATCTATCATTAATAATTATATCTTATTTTTTTGGTAACTATTCATCATTAGATATCATTATTTAGCTTTTTTATTTCTTTATTATATATATTTGTAAGGTATTCATGTGATTTTAAGTGCTGGTCTGTCATAGGTCTCACGATTGTTGGCCAGCACTATAATAAATGAACTTATATGTATTGATAATATCTATCAAAAGTGACAGTTACAGATCACATGACTTGACATGAACACATGAAAGAAAACCTAATAACTTTTCTAGCTGTCAAATGAAAATTTAACTGAACCTATCTGGGTTATCCACAGACTTTATCTTTGCTTAGTTCCACTAAACTGTTGACTTTAAACCCTTTACAACGTTTGAAAAATAAATAATATCTCTGTTAGTTGTTACTTTATTTCAAGTTAATTGAATTATTAGACTAGAATGATTAGTTTAATGTTGTGAGAGTTTAATAAAAATATTAGAAGATTAATGTTGCTTTTACAAAAAAACAAACATAATCACTGCATGCTGCTATGTGCTTGTAAAGGTTTTGTTTCTTAGTGGACCACAAGTTGTGGAGGTCTGGCCAAGCTTTCCTGGCCCAGGGGGAACTGCAGTGCAGTGCTGGAGAGATTAAGTTGGTAGCACTTTACAGTTTACAGAAATATCTGCTACTTGAATACACCTACAAGGAGTCTTTTCACACTTCTTTGCATGAATAAATGTTAAATATGTACACCTCTCTTTTTAATAGGAATAGACTCCTCAAATCCTTTAAGATATTCAAAATTTGAGGAGTGTTATAATGAATGCAATTTAGCAAAATAAGATTAATAATTAGTTAATTTTTCTATCATTCTAGTATATTCTTACCTATGCTTTAGTCAATACTTTTTTTCATTATTTGAATTCTATATTTAGGATTAGTAGGTCAAATGAAAATTCATTTTTGTAAAATAGTGGATTCAACCCATCTATAGTTTTTTAAATCAACAGCTCTTAGTTCTTCTTAGTTTAGCAAATTTGTATGGTTGATATTATTAGTATTGTTAGTATACCCTTAAATCTTATTTTTTTTAAACCAAATATATTATTTAATTCATTTGCATGAACTTGACCTTTTTATATCTTCATTAGAAGTAGTGGCGCTAGCCAAAGAGCTTGTCTGGGGTAATGCTGAAGTAGAAATACTACTAGCATTTTATGTCTCCCAAGGAAACTGCGTGGGGTTGGGGAGGCAGGTGTGTGGTCACATCTAATTTTGTTCTTTTGTAAATTCTTGACAGTTTACAAATAGACAGAATCGCCGTGTGCTAGGCAGTTGGGGATCGAATCTTGGACCTGTGCTTTTGGGAAGGTTTTTCCATTCTAATGAAGGTGCATTTCCTATCAACTATCTGTCCAATAGGCTATGTTCATCGTGGGGTCTTAAGTACCTGACACGAACAGTGGGTTTTAACCCCTGATCATAACAAGCTGAGGTCTATTAGGGACGGTGTGTCACAATGGCCTTCTTTAATACGCAAGTTTAGAAGAAAGTCGGTTGTTGTGACCAGACTCCGCGTCAGGCTTACCTCACTGACCCATGGGTTTTCATTGAGAGGGGATCCACTTCCTGTGTGTGAGCATTCCGATGCACCACATTTTGGTGGAGTGTCGCAAATATGCCCCTATTTGCCTGGCTCTTGATTTTAAAGGTGACTCTCGTTATTTGTTTCGCGACAGTGCCAATGGAATTATTTGTTTACTCCATTTTATACACCAGGCAAATCCTTTAAATTTCATTCTAGTTCAAGTCTTAAATGAACTTTTTCTCACATTGAGATTTATTTTTAACATTTTAGTACACATTTTAATATTTTTATATTTTATTTGATTGCTTTCATCTGATGATTTCGGCAGGTAAATTATTTCTTATTTCTTTCCCCTATGGGGATTTTACTTTATTTTTAAAGTTGTTTAAGGCCTCACTGTGTTGATAAGCCGATAAACCCCATTCATAATAATCATAATATTATTCCAATCCTTACCTATTGGCACAAGTAATTTATAACTAGGGACAGGACCTTCAAATCCTCAAAAACCTAGGGATGATCGAGATTCAATATAGACAAATCTTTTTTATTCAACTTCTGTGTTGAAATTTACTTTTGAGCTCTTTTACTTATGGCTTAGTCCAACATAATGATAGTAAAAACTTGACAACCAGACCCCAGCTCATTAATTTACTTAACTAAATGTAATATAACAAAATAAAAAAGCTTCAAACTGGTCTAATTCTCTAAGCCAGCGTTTCCCAAATGGGATTATGTGAAACCCTGGAGTTCCAAGAGGTAAAATTAAGGGTTCAGTAAAAAATATTGTAGGTATGTTAATATCCAAATAGCCGGAATCAGAACCTAATTAAGAACTGCAAAGAAGCTGAACACTTATTTTTTTCCAACAAAAACCAGAACCGGAACCTTGAAATGTTTATTGGAAACAGAACCAATAAATACTTGCGTTCAACTCTCCGCTTGCATGAAACAGTTATTTTAAAAAGTGGTGTTTGTGATTTAGTGATACACTAACTTTTTAATCAATGGGTTAATGTAATGGTTAACGTCAGTTCATTTTAAAGCCATATTAGTTACTTTTCTATTATAACTATTTTGAATAATTAATAAAACTTAACATTTCAGAATATATGTAAAACACTTATTGCTGCTTTGTTCAAAGCTAAAGTTAAAATTTTAATTGAGACAAATAATTTTTTTGGTTATGTTGATAACTGTAGAAAGGAGTTAAATATAAATTAAAGTTAAGATTTGAATTTTCAAATCTTTCCTAACTTTAATCGAGACAAATAAGTTAATTTATAATCAGTTCAAGTAGGTATATGTAGTCATAATCCATAGTAAGATTATTACCCATGTCAGTGGTTGAATAATTTAAGGAGTCATTCTCGCAATAGACTGGACTGCCGATGGTGGTTGATCAAAGTTTGAATCCCAGTTGAGTGTACTGAGGGAGGTTTTCCCTAAATGTAAACGGTTTAACATTCTCCCTCCATGCAAATGTGGTTACATTTCCTCTAAAGACAACATTCCTCTTTCCTAATGCATAAGTGTAATTAGTACAGTCCATTCACCATAGGAGTGTAGGTAACTGATATCTAGTAGAAGATTTTGATCGAAAGCATTGATTGAAAGTCACTGATGTTAACTTATGTGGATATCATTTTTATTTTCATAGTAATACTATACTATAAATCAAAAGTATTATTAAACACTTCTAACACTACTTCCTTGAGGATTACTGTATTATTTTACTTTTTGTAATTTATTGCTATAATAAAATATAATTAAAATATCATGGTTTTTGTTTCATGGTTGTGGCAACATGAGATGATATAATGCATGAAATAATAAATTAACACGTATTATGTTCACACCTTTATCTTCTTATAAGTGAAGGATTATGATAAAAAATGACAACTGAACACTGTCAATTTTTCAATTTAAAGAACTTCTTATAACTGGATATCAATTTTTCAATTTAAAGAACTTCTTAAAACTGGACACCAAAATAATAAAAAAGAATTATAACCCATCCACATGAACACAACCAACTAAACATGGGTTGTCTGACGTCATCAACCACCCTCATTTTGTTTGGTTCGCCATCTTAATTTATGAAGAGAAGGCAGCCTTTTAAAAGCTTTCATTTTTAATTGAAACACAGAAACCGCTTTCACAAAAAATAAACATAATATTACAGATCATGTGGTTTGGCATATGGATACAGTCATGAGAATAGATCTGTTAACTTTTGTTAGCTGTGACCTTCCTACTACACTCCTGTGGTGAATGCTGCATGCATGTGCATTTCACTCAAACAGTTTGTTACACACGGTGTTAAAATGTTAAAATAAACTATATTATTTCATTTTGGAGACAAGTTTACTAGTTTGGGTAATTCTAATAGTTTTCAAACGTTACCAAAAATATATCATTGCTTTTCAAAATACCTTTTGATGGCATGATTATGTTTAGCCACTTGATTGTTTGAGTATCCCAGAAGAAAAACTTTGCAGATTTAGGCTAGCCCAATTTTGATAGATAATATTATAAATGTTAAACTTGTGCAAAGGGAAATCAAAAAGAATTAGCCAAAAATCTAGGCACAGTTGTTTATGTAATCCGTTCGTTGTTATTATGTTTCTGGAAATCTCAAAACATTTATTAGATTGGTGATATGGTTCTATTCTACAAATTCAAACGTGCACAAATTACACACATTTACCATTGCTTCAGTTCACATTTTCTCTCCTAGCACTTAAAATATGCTGAAAGATAAAATAAATCTTGTTATTATTTAGTTTGTATATACGTTAATTATAAACTAAATAAAGTTACACATTAAAGAAGGTATGAGAAAGATGGGATGGAAACAAATAAAATAAAATGAACACAATATCAATCTGGCTTTAAAACTAAAAATAGCAACAACGTTCACACTTGACACAGCCGCCACTGAACAAACTTGTAATGACTGTCTCTTGAATAAAATCAATAGTTATCGATTGTACCTTTTCCTACCTTTTTTGGGTTTTTTTTATTTTCTCTTATAGGAAGTTGCGTTGCGAGTTTCACACTTCCTCATTATGAGTTCCGAAAGAATGAAACCTTGGTCGAGGTATTGGTCAATAACGATTGATTTTCTTCGAGAGGCAGCCATTACCTTTGTCCAGTGACATCACTGTGAACTGTGTTCCTTTTTTACTTAAAAGCCATATTGTGTTGGTTTCGTTTTTTTGCTCTTATTCATCTTTCCTGAACCTTTTTCCAAATATAACAAAATGTACCTCAAAAAGTGATAGCATTTTTCCTTGAATAGCTAAACTAAATAAAGCTACTAACATCCCTGCTTAATGTCCCTACTAACCAAGCGTCCGCAAAATGTCTACTGTCAAGCAAGCCCCCAAGGAGGTGTTGCGGCCGATCTTAACACCACACTGTACTTTCTGTTCCCCAGGAGGAAAGCTTGGACATTATGGGCCAGTATAAACCTGAAATATTCTGCTAGAAGGTAAATGCTTATGTCGATTTGTTTACTTGGCTTGCTTTTTTTTTTGTGGGATGTGTTGTGATTGATTATTACCTTTCTGCATTACATGTTATGTTTTTTTTCCCTTCATAATACTGCATTGAAATTTTAATACTTTCATTTCTATCCAACATATCAGGTAAGAACTTTGTATTCTTGATCTGTGGCTCACTGTCAAATTAGACTAACCTTTAATCAAAAAGGCTCTAGTTTGATATTTGTGGTAGATTGCCAGACAAGAGTTTCCTCTTTGGGTAATAATTTATCTCTTTATCAAATTACTAGAGTTCTAAGACTTATTTCTTCAATCTGATATAATTTTTGGGGTATACTTTTAACTATTCTCTTCTTAAGAGGGTGTGATTTTAACAGGCTTGACTTAATATAAGTATTTTTGTGTTTTTTTTTTAAAAACAAAACATTCATATTTGTGGAGAAAGCCAACACTTGTAATATTAATTATACATGACTACAAAACTTGAAATATTATCTAGGTTACTTATGCAACCGCATCAAGTATTATGTTTGTAAGTTTTAAAAATGACACCTGAACCCGGGAATGTTGGCTTGATGATCTCCCACTGGGCTATCCAGCTTCCATCCTGTGTTCATATGAGTGAAGAATGACTCTGAGTGCAGGGCGAATTCTTGATAGCTCAGTAGTAAAGCATTGGCGTGATAAGCCAAATGTCCCGGGTTTAATTTCCATGTCTTGGTGTCATTTTTCATATTTATGAATAACATTATTTTTGACTAAATTAGATTGTAGATATGTTTAGTTTAATTTTCTACACACAGTAATCCCCACAGTTCTTTAATATCTGTGATGAGCATCGCGGAATATTAGCAAAAACTTTTTAAAAAAAGAGACAAATTGCTGTTCATATACAAGAACTATTGAAAGAATACTGTGTTTAAAATTAAACTAAACATGTTTTCTGGAGAAATATTCTATTTATTTTTACCAAAAAGGTTTTTACTATTAAAATTATTAATATTAGACCTTAACTCACGTTTCCTCCATCCCACCTTAATATATATGTGTATAAATTTAGGCTATAAGCAATTAGAGAGTGTTTATTAACTACAATATTCCAGGTTTTATTTTTTGCTTGCTATTTTACATAGTCTTCATTTATATTATTAATCTTAAGTAATATAATTGAAACACTTTGAAAATCCTTCTTTCACATTGTCAAAAACTCCTATTTATTACAAATATGTTTGTGTCTCATTTGAATATAAGAATCCTAAAGTAACTCAATTTGTAATTTAGGTAACCAACATTTTGTTAACCCACACTCATTTTCGACTTAATTTAAGCCATTTTAGCTAATAACCATAACTTTTGTGGTTTTTATAGTATTTTTCTCGGTACCTTTGATGAACTTTTTTTTTGCATTAAAATAACAGAGCAAATTTGAACAAGTTTGTAATTAGTTTTTTATCTAATTCTTTGATTTTTTGAGACCTTAAATAGTTAATTGTGTGAGAATTGAAAGATAGAAGCAAAGTAAAAGTAATTAACTTGGATATAAGATATAACCTATCTTTATTGGGAAAACCTCATAAAGAAAAATAGGTTTTCCTTATAGAGATATATTGTATATATTCACATCCAACATCCTTTTCCTGTGTTTATCCTTTATGTTATTCCTTTTACATGTTCCTATCTATGTTTCCTATCATTCTTTATAATTTTCCTTTCTCTATCTTTTGTGTTTTTTGGTTTCCTCTTTTAGGAAGTTACATTGCTCGTTTCACACTCCCTTCTGATGAGTTCTGATGAATGAAACCTAGGTTGGGGGATTGGGTGGTAACAATCAATTTTCTTCATGAGGCAGTCATTCATTACCTCTGTGTCCAGTGGCAGCAATGTAAAGTGTAAACTGTGTTCTTCTTTTCACTGTTAATGCAATATTGTGTTTGTATATTTTATATGTTTCTATCCACCTTACCTTATTCTGCTTGGATATAAATAATTGTTAATTCTTAATTACTTTGATAAAAAATAATGAGATATGAAATCGCTACAAAGTATTGCATACCACCCAGCAAGCACTTTATTTTATTTAAGGAAAAGATTCAAGCTATGTTAAACTTATTAATTATTTTATTTGACCAAGTTTCCCCTCATAATGATACTGTTTTGGACCCGTCTTATATATTAAAAAAATAATGGATGAAGTGTATTTTTCTTTAAAGTACTTTTGTAAAATTTCCTTTTAATACTTCATCCATGGAGAATCACGCATTTTCAGAAGCAATTTCATTGTATTGCGTTTTAAAAGTTTCTTTCTTTCTTTAAAAAAACTCCCTCCGTTGTATTTGAAAATCAGGTGATTGATGAGTTGGCTACCTTTACCCAATGGTAAGCTAGCTTTCACAACATCAGGTTGCCAGGAGCTCTCCCATTAGTTGGTTTTAACACTGGTGACAAGGGGTCCAAGAAGCAAGGGGTAGGACATATATAAGCAGCTTGTGCGTATGAATCCACACAGTAATATATGAATACACACAGAAAGATAGTTATCTTGATACAGAACCTAGTAATAATATCACAGAAAAACTTAATTTTGAACTGCATAGATCTGGCTCTTCGAGTCAGTCCGTAAATGAACATAAAGTTTTATTCATTTCATAAGAATAAGAATTACATATAGTCAGATCACATAACCATGTACAAGTGTTTAGTAGGGCATGCACGCGTTGTCATCATCATAAAACCCGGTGTCGTTATACTTACTGCTCACTGTAAGGCATACACAGGTCTACATTATTACATCCGCATCATCTTCATTATAAAATCCATTATCACTATAATTGATGCCCAATCGCGAGGCGATATCACAATAAAATCCTTATCATTATACGATATTAACCTTAAATTTGTTAAATTATTTTGAAAATAAAATATTGTGTCATATGAATATTGTTGCAAACCTGACTATAATTAGATTTGCTTTGTATTAATGCATGGTAACTATAGATAATTATTGAATAAAACCAGTAAACCACAATAAAGTGGTTTTATAAAGCCACCTTGGATTAATAAAAATGGAAAATTGTGTAAATCATATGTGTGGTAATTTCTTTGAAGGTACCAACACGTGTGCTACCCTTGGGGCGACGAGAACCATGCACCAAGTGCGGCTTGCCTGTATTTATAGCAGAGAGGTTCTTAGTAAATGGAAGAACGCTCTATCATCGCACTTGCTTCCGCTGTGCTCGGTGCCAAAACCAACTCAGTCTGGCCAACTACTACGAGACTGAGGATGGACGCTTTTGCTGTGAGACGTGTCCAGACGAAGTCAGCGTAAATGCCGACATAGACAAACGTATCAGCTCCCCACTAAAGTTTTTCCATTCTCAAATTGTCGAGCAACAAATTGAATCTCAAAGTGTTTCTTCAGAAAATGATGACTACAGCACAAGTTTTGAAACGGCCTTAGAAGAATCCAGTTTTATAAATTCCCTGTCCTCCGGTGATACTCCCGGTGTCAAGCCGACATCAAGCATGTCTCGAGCCATGTCCAGCTTCATGAGTAGTCAACTGACAGACACCGAGCATAACATTAGTGACAGTGACAGTTCCAAGTCGTTGATATCGTCAGCGCATGATGACAATAGTCAAAGCGTCGAAGTTGTTTCTGTAGATGATGATGATAATGTAAGTGATACGCATAAACTTGTACATATAAACGATAAATTAGAGTTAGAAGTATCATCTATCTCTTCAGCGTCTGCGCTAGATAGCAATAATGATGTTCCTTGTTTTGTGTATGTTGATAGTATTAAGTCTAGTGATAATATACTCATTCCCACTGCCAACGAAATACATAGTGCACCTTTACTGAAAGCGAAACATACCAAAGAATCTGAAGAATCTTCAACATCACTATCCATTGTTCAGAAGAGATTAAAAATGTTTGAAAATAATAGTTTTGATGTAGGTGTAGTTAATAGGGCTTCTAAAATGATGACCGACACACGTAATTTTTCCTGCAAAAGTACTGACAAAGATAAGCATTTAAACATTTCTTTTCCTAGTGATGCGGCCAGCAAAATAGGAGGTAAAAAGTTAACTGAAGATGGATTTAACATAAGTAGTACGTGTGAAATAGAAAATAATGAACGCATAAGTAGCTTAAGCAAAAGTGGTACCAGGGAAACAGAAAGTAAAAAGGAGATAATAGATACTGTCAACCAAATTAGTTCTAGGGAAATAGACAGTAAAGAGATAACAGTAGATACTGTCAACCAAATTAGTTCTAGAGAAATTGACAGTAAAGAGGACATAGTAGATACTGTCAACCAAATTAGTTCTAGAGAAATAGACATTAAAGAAATCACAGTGGATACTGTCAACCATATTAGTTCTATAGAAATAGACAGTAAAGATAGTTTCAGAGAACTAGACAGTAAAGAGGACATAGTAGATACTGTCAACCAAATTAGTTCTAAGGAAATAGATTGTAAAGAGATCACAGTAGATACTGTCAACCAAACTAGTTCTAGGGAAATTGATAGTGAAGAGATTACAATAGAAGCTGTCAACAAAGGTAGTTCTTTTGAAACAGGCAGTAAGACACATACTGATGAATTAAGCAAGAATAATTTTAGCAAAACAGATAATATTGAACACAAAGTAAATGAATTTAAGGAAAATAGCTCTATTCAAAAGGAAGCGGTCATAAAATTCAAGGACAGTAACATAAAATCAAGTCACGCTTTATCACCAGGCAGTGACTCAATAAGTGACATGGATTCCTCCATGACATTAAATCTCCTGCCCTGTCCTGAAAAGGTTAGAAATATTATAGCGACCGATGAGCCAGCAATTAAAAATGAACTACTGAAGACGAAAGATCATATCCATTATTTATCAGAATCTCATGAAGATGATCACTTTAATGTTGATGAGAAAAAATCTCTTCGAGACTTTATCAAAGAGACAAGTGATGTTGTGGCATCTGTAACAGATAACCAGAAAACAATAGAAGAAATGAGTGTACCAAAAGCGACGCGCAGAACTAAGAAGAAAGCCTCGGTTGTCAGCGAAAGTAAGGTTCACCTAATGAAAGTGTCTCCAAGTGTAGCTGACCAAGCTGATATGTACCCCATAGATTTGAACCCGTTTGGAGAAGACGACGGTGATGAGGATCATCGACCTCCGATCATTGTAACAGAGGCAGTGAACACAAACCCTTTCGACACGGTTGAAAATGATGCCAGTGAAGAGGAGGAGGAAGATATGTTGAACCTCCCACAACCAACCACAAGGAAGGTGTTGCATGCCCCCAAGACGAGCTTGAACCCCTTCTGGAGCGATGGGGAAGAGCCCAGCAGCGAGGAGGAGAAAGATAAAGTCAATGCGCAGAAGCCGCCGGTTCCTCGACCCAGAACTATCGGGTGAGTTTACCACACGCATTATACCCACAGTTAGATATTTAATCAATATTTGATAACCCGCTTAAGGGTTCGAATGGTCTAAAGCAAGTATTTCCAACTAACAACTCATGATGCCCTTTTTTTGCAGGTTGTGAAGTTTCTTGAAAGTAATCCACTATAGTAAAATTAATGTTACTAGCCGAAAAACGGAAAGTTTTGACTTGCATGATAAAAATCCAAGAAAGCTCCAACTGGTGTTAGTGTTTAATTTCTTACTTAGATCTGCTGCATTATATTGACGTATCAAAGATAGTATATTTTAGTCAAATATTTTATTTTTGCATACATTGGTAAGTTATTTTGTATCTTAAATAGTCATGGAGATATGATGAAAATAGGAAATTTTCCCTTCTCTAAAGTGCCCTTAAAGTCATTTTCGTGGGAAGACGAGAGTTTCCATTTTGTTTGTAATGTTAAACAATGCTTAGATACAAATTTAATCAAAATCACTAGAGCGGAATTTGAGAAAATTATTATTTTCTTTTTTTGCCCTCCACTAAACTACCCTTAATTTTAGGGCTGGATGTATAAAGCCAAGAAACTCCTCATGAGTGGGGTGGGGGGTCCTTATGAAATCCTTAGATACCAAGTTTTAGCTTGATCAGGAAAATGATTTCGGGTCTAGTCCAAGATACAGATGATGGACAGACAGACAGCATTGCAAAAATAACTTTTTCTGTTTCTGGGGGTTGTGAACATCAACATCTCGAGCTCAATTTTCTTGACAATAACAATACTTCTCTTTTCAAGAGGTCGAGAGAAAGTAAAAATACCTAAACAAAATGGCCATGTTTGATTTGGGCAAGATTACTAATTAAAAGGTCAACTTGAGGAGATTTACTATTTGCTGGTAACTAAGGGAAATGAAAAAATAATAATAGCTACAATGAGAAATTACCCAACTATGAAAATATTATTTTTGTTTAATACCAGAACATTCATTCTCAGGGATTTAAGATTTTAAAATTAAGGTATCAAAAATATAGATATTAAGATCAATTCCCAATTCTTTCAACACCAGTAAAAATTTAGTTTTTCTTATTACCATGTCTTACTACCAATTTCGGCTATACACATTAGATGTACTAATTACGATAGTATGTTAGGGATGAAGAAAGTTGAGTTTAGAGGAAGTATACCCGCATTTGCGTGGAGGGACAATGGTAAACCATTTAGGGAAAATTACCTTCAGGGCCAGGATTAGAACCTTTAATCTCTCCATCATCGGCAGTTGAGTCTATTGGGATTATAACTCTTTAGAACATTTGAACACCGAAGTAGATCAATTGATAAATTGAGTTTGACAGCTCTAAATTATAAGTGTCTATGTACATTTGGTTTACCCTGAAAGGTAGCCGCAGTCTTCCTTTGATAGATTCCACTATCGCCCTCTCATATAAGATGTGCCATAATGGACACATGCAAAGGGTTAGCAGAGGGTAAATCATTTAAAAGCAAAAGTCTTATCCATAAACTTATAAAACATGTGTTAAAAAGATTATGCTATAAGATAGAATTGTGCTTTTAGCAGAAACATGACGCTGACCACAGCTCCTGAGCCAAGCCCCGTGCCTAGGCGCAGTATGGGGAAATTTGGGTCTGCCACATCTCTCTCCAGCCTGGGGTCACTCCTCGGGGCTCACACCTATGGGCACAGGGCGCCGGAAGAAGAAACCCGCGCCGCCACCACCTTCCTCGGCCCCAGCCATAAACAAGGAGCTTATTCCTGTTTCAGCTGAGTCTTCTAGGACTTCATCCCCAACTCCTAGCATGGTCCGTATAGCAAATTTTCACATATTTTGTCAACTATGCATCTTCATCTCTAACTGCTCTTATTGATCTATATATATGGTTGGTGCACTGTCATATTTTGACAAAATTTTCTTTACATTAAGTTTGTGGCCTTTTGAGGTTTCCTTGAAGTGACATATGGCCTTACATTGCCAAAAGGTTTCCCACTCTTGTGCTGGAGGATACAGATAAAAAGACCAGCTCTAGTTTTTAAGCCGACACATTATAAATAATATTATTATCGTTTGCAGCAAAGCCAATCTCCTTATCCGACCAATCGGCATCGTAAGGCTCGCCCTGCACCTCCACCGCCCACAAAGATGACCTCTGTATCAGACGAGCAGAAAGACGAAACTAGTGAAATAATTTTGGACTCGCTTGAGTTGGAAAGAGGAAAGAATGAGAAGGATGTAGCGAACCGAAACAGGCAGAGCCAGATTACCAACATGGTCATTACAGGTGAGTTGCTTATGTGCGATACTCTCTTAGGACTTGAAAACAAGACAATCATGCTACAGTAGCCTCACGGCTTCTTTGGTGCTGACTGACAGCTTACAGCTTTGAAAAGCTACCGGACCAAATAATGTATCCCTACGCCAAATCATATGATCTGCAAAAAACATGTGTTTAGCAGCTGTCACTTCTGACAGTCAAAATTTAGGTATGTACCTAAATGTTGACTGTCAGAAGTCAGCTGTGAACTGTCAGTCAGCACCAAAGAAGCCATGGGGCTACTGTACTTTACTAGTGATTGAGTAAGTAACAGCATGGTCACTACAAGTGAGTTGTCTACACACATTACTTTCCTAGGACTTGAAAACAACAAAGTTGGAAACTATGGATAAGCTGAGTATATCTACAATTTGCTGGTACTTAAGTGAAACAGCTGAAGAACTAATAATGGCCACCACAAAAACTAACCCAATTCTTAATACACCAGATACCAGAACATTCATTAATCATTACCTAGGATTTGAGAACATACACAAGGTATTGAAAATGTGACAGTAATATTAAGTCTAGATTTTTTCATCAGCATTAAGAGTCAAGGTATTGAAGTGTCGAATTTGACATCCTTAACAATAACTATAAATTAAAGTGTGCGAGCGGGCATTTTTCACTTTGAGTCGAGTTTGGATCAAGTTTGAATAAAGACATTGAGCTTTTTTCGAGTTGGAGTAATGTAAAGCAAAATTTGTACAATAAATATTTCAAGTTGAATTCATGTAACAGATAAAAACATAAACTATACATACAAACATATATTTTTAAATATATTTAATGTTAGTACAATTTTTTTTAATTAGACCAAAGGAAATATTGAGGGACTCTTTTATTTTTTATGAAATAATATCTTAACATTCAATAAAATTACTTTAAATCTAAATTTTTAAGAAAAAATATAACATTTAGAGTAGGCTTGCTCAAATTTTTCAAGTTTAAAAACAATCTCCTATTCAAGGTCAAGCAGCTACTAAAACTCAAATCAAACTCAAATTTTTTAGTATTCCCTTATGCATATTTTAACTACTAAAACTTTGGTTCAGTTTTGGGGATATGTTTTATAATTCCATTCGGCTTCACTTAGAATTTACAAAGTGAGCTTTGCCCACCCCTAATATATGTAAATGCCTGATGTGGACCATTGTCTTTGTAAACAGCTTCCGAGGATCCCATGCGTCTCGCCATTACACCCAACAAGAGCACGTTCGGACAGTGGAAGAGGAAGAAAGGACCTGCACCGCCCAGACCGGTCCCACAACGCCGGCAGATCCGGGCCATGCCCATGAAGGAGGTGAAACAAGAACTAGAAGATATCGAGGTGCAGCAGCAAGGTCTGGAGCGGCAAGGGGTTAAGTTGGAACAGACAATAAGAGGGTTGATGGAGCAACAGGAGCAAGGGACAGAGGGGTCTAATTATGGTGAGTGATCTACTAGCTATAGGTTTGTGTAATACTAGTAAATCATTGTAGTAATGGCTGCAGATTATAGGCCTCACTCGACTAACTAAAGGTTTACTTGTCACAGACGATCAACTTAATACAAATGTTGAGTTTTTGGTATATAATTTAAAAAATACAACATATTTTTCTCCTTCACACCATTGTGAGAGCTTTAAAACGACTCCTCTCCTAGCTCTTGATCAATATATTGCACCATACCACACATTAGAATTGAGTTGAGTGTAGAAAAGCTAAATTTGTTAGGAAAATATAGTTTTCATTGGAAGCTACTGTATTTGTCGATATCCTGGACCCATAAAAATGAGTGTTGGTTTTTCATAATCAGTTCAGCAGTTTTCTCTTGTAATTTTAATTACTAGAAATCGGCTTATCAAATTATATAATATTGACAAGAAAGTACAGGAAAAAATGATAAGAACAAACACAAAGACAAATACAATACAGTTTAGAACAGCGAGAATAAGAATACATGTGACACTATTGAGTCCCTATTGTCACACAATATTTGCTCCTCTACAGTGGGCTCCTACTGGGCAGCTTAGACATTCTTGGTTATTAACTCTTCCCGCCCTGTGGCTGGATAATTTTTATAAAATGCCTCCATCTTTCTCCTTTATTTGATTCCCTTCTTCTTTTCTCATTTACACATTTGCTGTTATCTGCTCCTACCATCTCTTCCTTGGAAGTTTTTACATACTCTAAAAATCCACCTCCAAATATAAACTGAACCCCTTCGTCGCCCCACAAATCCCTCTCATTTTCTTAAAGATACTCAATATCCAGAAAAATATCAAATTCAAGATTTATAAAAACATAACGAAAGTATAGGAAAGGTGGATATAATAATAATAATAATAATAATAATGATAATGATAATGATGATGATAATGATGATGGTGGTGGTGGCGGTGGCGGCGGTGGTGGTGGTGGTGGTGGTGGCGGCGGTATCATCACCACCACCACCACCAGTACCTCAAAAAGCAAAAGAACGTTTTCCTTAAAGAGATATAAAAAATACTCACCAAATTTTGAATCTGAATTTGTTTTATAGTAAATGTAATTAGATTATATGCTTTCCGAGATTTGGATTCATAATAGAGATTTGAAATTTTTGGGTGAATTGAAGATTCATAAAAGAGTTTTTCGACCCAGCTCTATGCAGAACTCTAAAAATGTGGGAACTTTTAAGGAGGTTAAAAATTTTTTTTGTATGCAGTCATTATTGATAGTCTTGGTGGTATTTTGTTTGAACTTGTTTAGGTTATGTTCCAGACACTTGCTTCACTCCAGATGTCGAGGATTTGGTCCTGCAATTGTTTGAGCTAGTCAATGAGAAGAATGAATTGTTTCGCAGACAGGCTGAACTTATGTATCTGTGAGTATTATTACCTCAATTCCTAGAGACACCAAAATATCACGAGACTTTTTTTCTATGGACTTTTATTAGTAAATTAAATTAATATCAAAATATTTCTAAAGTTCATTGTAGCATTTTTAAATGTATTTTCCACTCGCTAAACAAACCTAAATTGGATCTTTTCACTAAATTAACTAATTTGTGTTTTATATGCAAAAATGGTCAATTAGGTTGACCATAGTGAGTTAATTATATCAAAACTATACATAATTTTACTAAATAGCAGACCTCATCACTATTTGTTCTGTTCTGCTTGATATTGCAAGATAACAAACTGCACTATTACATTATTTTACACAAACACTAAATTACCCCTTTGTTGCTTGCTGTGGGGCCAGCCCCAAACGCATTTCAGCACTAGTTGACTCTAATCTTCAACTCCTGGTCCAACAGCTTCCCTCATATATTAAGGACACAAACCATTTTCTCAACCGCTTACAAGACATCAAAAACAAAATCTTCCCCACCATAGATGTCGATTTGCTTTACACTATTATGCTCCACACCCAAGAACTTTATGTAATGGAACATTTTCTGAACAAACGACC